>PVJH01003043.1:134777-151841 GCA_004026705.1 Nesogale talazaci | reverse complement strand
TAGGTGACCTATTTGTAAGATTAGGGACCAGTACTGCAGTGGCCTTTGGAACTGCAACACACCAAGTTATCTAGGCAGCTAATCTTGGATATGCAGACCTCATCAGGCACTACACAAGATTTGCAAGAACAGGTAGATTCTTTAGCAGAAGTAGTATTACAAAATAGAAGAGGTTTAGACTTACTTGCTGCAGAGCAGGAAGGTATTTGTTTGGCTTTACAGGAAAGATGCTGTTTCTATGCCAACAAATCTGGAATCGTAGGAGACAAAATCAAGTGGCTGCAAGAAGACTCGGTGAAGAGAAGAAAGGAATTGACCACCGATCCACTGAAGAGAAGAAAGGAATTGACCACCGAGCCACTGTGGACCGGGCTCAATGGATTGTTCGCTTACCTTTTGCCACTGTGGGGCCCCCTCGTTAATTTATTGCTTTTGCTTTCATTACGGCCAGTATTATTCAACAACCTCATGGCATTTATTAAGTAACAGACTGAGACCATTCAAGCAAGGCCCCTGCAAGTTCATTACTGTCGCTTGGAGATGAGCGATCTCGAACAGAGTGGCACACACGACTAGTATGTGATAAGACCCTCTGCCTCCGTGAGCTGAACTTGACAGCCAATGAAGGGTAAGATCAGGAGCACTCTTTACCAACCTAAGACAGGCCATGGTGACATTAGAAGGCCATTGACCGATGACGGGTAAGGACTGAGTGTGCGTCCTGACAACCTAAGATAGGCAGAGTTCCCGGGAGGATATTACTTGAAAAAATAAAAAAGGGGGACCTGTCAGGAGCCCTCTGGCCCAGACATGCTTGACCTGGCTACAGGCTGAATATGCCTGAACTCTGTTGCAGTTTGTTGCCTGGGGTTTGTAGTTTGTCGCCTTTGTAACTGTAAACAGCCCTGGCCTCTGAAGCCAGACTTGCAGCTGTGCTGCCATTCACTTGTTAATCTTGAAGATCACGAGATGCTAATTGCCTAAGCTTGCTTGCCCTATAAAACTGGCTTACTTCTCACAAATCAAACAAAAAAAAAAGAACCCCACCCCATCCCAGAAAAGATGTAACTACTGACACAACGTATATATGTATGTATGTATACATTATGATGAGTGCTGTATGAGTCCCCAATAAAATGAATTAAAAAAAAGAACTAGAAAAAAAAACAAAAAACAAAATTAAAATTAAAAAAGATAAGAATGAAATATAAAAAAAATATGTAGAAGATAGGAGAAGATGTTCTAAAATTGATTATGGTGATTATTACACATCTCTTCCTATTATGCTTTAATTAATTAATTATATGTCATTAAACTGTCAATTTCTTTTTAATCTTTAAAATGTTCAAGATAAAAGTGTCACTTTGAGGACTAAGGTGTACTTGACCCCAGTGTTGGTATTTTTAGTGGTCTCATATAGACATGAAAGTGAATAAATAAGGCCAAGGAAAATCGATGAATTTAAACTATGGCACTGGAAAAGAATCTTTAAAGTATCATGGACCTCCAGAAAAAGACATTAGAGGAAGAAGAGCCAGAATTTTCCTTACAAATGATGAAACGTGACTTCACGTTAAATGTTTTGGACATGTTGACAAAACAGACCAGACCCTGGAAAGGAGCATCATGCCTACAGAGTAGAGGGTAATCAAATGAAAGGATGCCTCTCAGAAAGATGGACTGACCCAACAGCTGCAGCAATGGGCTGACACATAACCATGATGGGATGCCACAGGAATGCTTGGTGTTTGTTCTATGGCACATGGGGTTGCAATGAGTTTAAACAGAATTGAAGGCACGTGACAACAATAACTGTGTGTGCACATGTGCGTGTATCAGTACATATGAGAGACAGAGTGGGACATGTGGCTTGCAGTCAGCTGTTAATTCGGTTGGCAGACCAAACACATCCAGCAGTTTCATAGAATAAAAATCTGACAAACTGTTTGTATAAAGATTGCAGTCACAGAAACTCCATGGAGTATTTTTATTCTGTTATCTGTGGAAGTGACATGGGCCAGGGGTAAACCTGACAGCAGTTAACAGTCAGATATCAATATATTTGTTTATTTGTATTTATATACATGTAGGTAGATAGATAGGTACATTTCATGATCACACAGGCTGGTGGGCTTCTTCCAAGTGGGTTTGGTGCTTCTCTGCTAGATGACCACTTGTTTAACTTCAAACCTTTAAGACTCCAGACACTATACTTTTTGATAACCAGGCACCATGCACTCTCTTCACCACATTTGCTTAAGCACTCATTTTGGATTCGTCAATCATGTCAGGAAGGTGAGTGTCACAGAATGCCAGGTTATTAGAACAAAGTTCTCATGTTTTTAGAAGGTCATAAGTAGGAACATAGGTCAATATACATATATCTATCTGTTAGGTATGTATATTGACCTATATTCCTACCATTATAAATTAATATATTTAAATATGCACATGCCTATACCTCTACCTGGAAAAGAGCAAAATAGTTTTTGCCTCCTAGTTCTTTCCTCTATTCCCTTTGACCTTCCCCCTATCCCAATCTCATGTTCACCCTCCATTCAGTTCTCAGTAAGTCCTCTTGGATACAATGCACTTGATCAACCTCACCAGGCATTCTACACCCTCCTCACCATCAGTCTTGGGTCCTTTATTGTTCCTTTATCCTTTAGCATATTGGCTCCCCACTTTCTCTCTCTGACCATTCCTCTCCCATGCTCCCCCTACACACACATACACACACACACACACACACACACACACACACACACACCCTTTGTTTTCACCTCAGGATTGTTTATCTTGTCTATCTTGTATACATAGAAAAGAAGAAACGAAAAAATTGGGGGGGAAGCAAAAAAAGAATAAGCCTAAAAATAGTTCCAGGTCTGTCTGCTGACCCTTATAAATATTTTTTAATTGGGTCCAAGGCAGTCCCAACTCCTGCCCCCCAAATCAGAAGTATATCTTCAGATTCCGCAGAGCCTTCTTTACTTTGTTCTTCTTGCTGCCCTGTTGTGCACCTTTTTGTTTCACCCTGCTGAGTGTGGGTGCAGATCAGGCACACTTTCTGCACTGTGTCTCCAGTACTGTTCCCTGTAGTGTTCTGGGTCAGTGCAGGGATGTTGTGTCTTGTGTGGGGCAGGACCTATGATCCTGTCTGCATTGGCTGCTCCAAACACAGATGTCCTCAGGGTTTGATGAGCCATAAGGCTCTCCCTCTCCCTCTCAATCTCTCTCTACCCTCTCTCACTCCCTCTCCCCTCTCCCACCTGTTTGCTCCCATGCAGTCTCCTCCACACTTACCTGGCCTATATCTTCCATGGTTCAGCACTGTCCTCTGTATTACATACTTCTGTATTACATACTGGGAAGCAGGCCATCATAGCTCGGCTTGGATCTGGCCAGGGAGGTCCATGTGGCTTCTCCTCAGGAATGTCTCACAGGAAGTGAACCTTGCCAGCTGATGCAAAGAACTAGCTAAGGCAGCCTCACACTGGTTTGACCTTCAGAGAACAAGAGACAAGAAAGGCAAGGTAAGGCTTGCCAAGCCATTTATCTTTCTGCCCTTCATTTAAACTGCCCTTCAATGAATCCCACATATGTTCATTGGCCAGGTTGGCACAATAAACCTATCACACTACTTAGTGCCTAATTCTTGGGTAGAAGTCTAGGCACTTTGAGAGGGGTCAGATTCAATCCAGGGATGCATATTGCATCCAACTCAAAAAGGAGGGGGAAAGAAAAAGATTTTTAAAGAGGAGGGTGGTAGGGGAACAGGGCACTAATCCACCCACAGGGAAGGTGTTGCTTTTGTCTCCATAGGAAAGGGAAAGAGGAACTAGAGCTCACCAGGAGTGCCAAGCCTTGAGGGCAACATACTGGCATGAAGCATGACCAGGCCAGACCCAAGCTGAGTCTGTTGGGGCTGGCTGTGTCATTTTAGAAGAAGGAACTCAGCACTGTCTTCCCAAGAATCAAAAAGAACTAGGTTCTCCCTTTGGGAGACTTGTAGAAATGCTTCTGCAGGCTGCCTATAGCCACTGGGGGTGGGATAGAGGTGTTAGGGGTGGGGAGGGTGTTGGGTTACCACTTTATCCCACTGAAGTTTCACTCTCTCCCTAGGCAACCATGATTCTCTTACTTGGTGTGTTAGTCCAGGTAGACTAGAGGAACAAATTTCATAGACACGCATATGGATATAAGGAAAGGGTTTATATACGAAAGGAATGGAACACTGAGAAAGCATCCCAACCCAATCCAGTACAAAGTCATAAATCTGATATTAGTCCATATGCCCGATACCAGTCTATAATGTCTCCTTCCTACTCACAAAGTCACAGGTCAGTGGGTGCAGAGTCCCAGCTCTGGCAGGGGTCTCCCCATGGCTCCTCGCTTCCAGGGCTCAGGGTCCATCAACAGCATCCAGTGGTGGCAGAAGCAACTCATCGCTGGCAGGGATCACCATGTGTCCTCTCCAGCTTCAGAGGTCTGGTTCCATCAGGGCAAAGCCGTGTGGCTTCTCCCCTGGCTCCTCAGACACTACCATCTTGTCTTGTCCGTGATTCATGTCTCTAAGACTAACTCCCAACAACTGGGAGATAGCCTCTCATCTTCATGAGGGAACTATCATGAGACTTCCCAGAAGTCTCAGGAGAAAGCCCATGCCCACACAGAGGCCTCATTTATTACTCAATGGCTATCTCCAGATTAACAGACTAGACTCCACCCCTACATCTCAATCATGAAATTAACATATGTGCCACACTTGGAATGCAAGTTGGATGGCCCTCTCAGGAGATGCTGGTTGGATGGTTGAAGGCTGCAAGGGTTGATTACACAGGACGCCACAGTGGGCGCGTGGAGCACCTTGGGGGTTATGCAGAGGTGTTTTGTGAAGCCTGGAGCACAGTGGAGGGAAGACAGAGTTGCCCTATGTGGCAGGGCATTCCCCCCCTCCCCAAAAGAAAATAAAATCACCCATAGCCAGCTGTAACTGTGGTGGGAAGAAGAAAGTTTAAAAGAAATGAAAAAGCCCCCAAGCCATTGACTGGGTGTGGATGGATTTAAACATAGACTCAAGGCAACAGCAGTTGTGGTGATATTGAAGGAAAGCCCTTGGGTTTGCCTAGATCAGGATTCCTCAAACTATGGCCCAAGGACCACATGCGGCCAGTCCGAGAACGTTTATCCAGCCCACCCGGTGTTTTGCCGCCACTGCCTGTCCTGCTTAGCAGCCGATTCTCAGGGCACATATGTGGAATGTGGGCCCCCACACTCTGCACCCTCCAATTCTCCTCTTTTTCTCTGTCTCTTCACTCCTCCTCTCAGTTTTGGGTGTGATTGGACAAGTCACGAGCTTGCCTGTGCAGAGCCTGCTGCTGCCTGAGGACCGAGGTAAGAACAAGTTAGGATTTTTTTTTTAAGTTAGGAGGTCTATTTTTTTTTTTAATTTTGCAGTTAGGAGGGCCTTTTTTTCTGAAGTTAAGAGGTCTTTTTTTGCAGAAAGAGGGCGCCTTTCTTTGAAGTTAGGAGAGTTTTTTTTTAAGTTGTTTTGTTGGTTGGGGGTGGTTTCTAGGGGGACTGCATCATAGTGATAATGCAAATAGCATTCCGAGGTAATACATATGGTCAGAGCTAAGTGTTGATGATAATGGTAAGTGCTCAGTGTTAATGCAAATGTTCAGCACTGCAAATGCAGTGCTCAGGGTAATAGCATGGGGGGTGGCGGGGGGATCCCAAACTGGTAATCTGCCTAGGGCCCCATGGAAACTTAATCTGGCTCTGCAGAAAGCTGAGGAATAGGGAACCCAATTTAATTGACAGTACATGCATATATATTCTGATTGCTTTTCAGTTGTGTATGATGTATGCTGTCTGTTGTGTAAGCTCTTGTTCACACGGTTGGGATCTCTGAACAGTGGGAGTGCAGCCATATGCTTGTATGGCTACACTCACATTAGGTTCTAAAGAAAAAAGGCATACGTGCTTTCTTTTTTCGTGCAGTGGAATCTGATTATGTGGGTCTTCTCACCCATGTGATCAGATGCCTGTGCTAGTTCACAGATCACAGTGAGATTCCCACTACCCTGTGCAAACTGCACTGCAATCTGTGAACTCGCCCAGGGTATGGTGAACTGGAAAGGTAGTGGAGGAACTGGCTCTGTAATTGTGCCAGTTTCTGCACCACACAAATGTGAGCATGAGGTAAAAACGGAGTTCCACCAATATGGCACTGGTGAGGCTGAAATGATGTGAACTGGCAAGACTGCATTGACAGACACTGATCAGACTCCATTGATGGATATATATATATATATATATATATATATATATATATAATCTGTGTGGGCAAAGTTATTGCTGGTATTTTGTTTTGGTAGTTATTTTACTAATAGCAATTTGGAATCCCTAGGAAACAATGATATCAAGAAAGAGAAAAATTGACTAGAAGTATAGGATATTCAAAGAACAGTGGACTTATGATTATTTTTACATGCAGTACAAGGAAAAAGCTTTGTGTTTGTTATACCAGAATATAGTGTCTGTTTTCAAAGAATACAATTTGCATAGACACTATCAAAAGATAGTGATAAAAGATAAAATATTAAAACTGAAAAATACATTGACAACACAGAAAAATACTTTTGTGAAGCAGAAGCAGCTAAATATTTCATCACTGTGAGCAAGTTTTCAAGTTGCCAAGCTAGTAACATGCACTGGCAGACCATTTGTGGAGGAAGAATTTGTCAAAGCATGCCTTCTTTCTGTTGCCAAAGAGATGTGTACAGAGAAGTTTGATTTATTTAGTACAGTGAGTCTTTGAGGACCTACAATTACACGAAGGATTGAAGAAATGGGAGACAATTTGCAACGGCATTTATAAAACTCCACAAAAACGTTCCTATTTTTCATTGGCACTCGACAAAAGTAATGATGTCCGTGATTCTGCACAACTTCTACACAACTTTTTCGTGGCAAGAATGACTATTTCACAATCACATAAAACCTTGTTGCACTGCACAGCATAAAAGGAGCAACTACGGGAGAGAATGGTTATGAAAAGATTTGCCAAACTGAATGGTTTGGAGCTGGACTGGGCAAAACTAGCCAGTGTGACAACTGATGGTGCTACTTGCCCGGTTGGAGCTAAAAGGGAGCAATTGTTTGCATTAACCAATAGATGGACAAGCATAACCATTCCCACCTAATAGCCACACACTGCCTGATCCACCAATAAGCACTGTGTAGTAAATCACTGAAGTGGGACTCTTATGAAGATTGTGGTATCTTGTGTTAATTTCATTAGAGCTAATACACTAAACCACGGATAACTTCAGGAATTTCTGTCTGAGCTAAATGTTGCCTATGAAGATGTTCTATACCACACAGAAGTCAGCTGGCTGAGTCGAAGGAGAGTTTTGAAACATTTCTATGACTTACTTCCACATATTACAGCCTTTCTGCTTTCAAAAAACAAAGAAGTACCAGAGCTCAATGATGCAGAACAGAAATGGCACCTTGCCTTTCTGACTGATGTAACAGAGCTACTCAACAGTTTAATTGTGCATCTCCAAGGAAAGGGAAGCTCATCTGTGACATGCAATCATGTGAAAGCATTTGAAGTAAAATTACACCTCCTCATCAAACAAGTGAAGGAGGAAAATTTCTGCCATCTCCGCACAACTCAAAATCTATTAGCGGAAAGACCATCAGTTGCATTCCCAAACAAAACATGTGTGGATTCACTGGAGACATTGCAAAAGGAGTTCCAATTTAGATTTAAAGGGCTTCATCTCCATGAACAGGGCAGGCAGCTTTTCTGTAACCAATTTTCAATGTACAATTTACCAAATGGAACTGACTGGACTGCAGAATTATGACTCTCTGAAAGACGCATTCAAGTCAAGCAGCCTTCCTAATTTCTATACATCTCTCCCCTCTGAGACATATCCTAATCTCAGGAACCATGAACTCAAAATGGCAACCATCTTTGGCAGCACTTATCTCTGTGAACAGACTTTTCCCACAATGAAACATCTGAAATCTCCAATCAGATCTAGACTAACTGATGCACACTTGCAACACTTATGACTGGCAGTGACAAATATGGAACTGGACATTGATCATCTCATTAGCATCTCAAAAGCAGGCCCATAGTTCCCATTGAAATACTGGTAAGTTTGTTGATTTAACTTTACTTGTTCTTCATTTGAAATATTGTATTTGTTCCCATTGTGATATTTTACTTCAAAATAAGATATGTGCAGTGTGCATAGGAATTTATTCAGAGTTTTTTTTAACTATAGTCTGACCCTCCAATGGTCTGAGGAACAGTGAACTGGCCCCCTGTTTAATAACTTTGAGGACCCCTGGCCTAGATCGCCCCAGCTGGCCATTACAGTGGTAAGTCAGAATCCTGCAGCTCTTTAAAATCTTATGAACCTGAGTCTAGTTGTCTTTACAGTGCTCCTCCTATAACCAGGAGGAGTGGAGTATCCCTCTTCTTCATTCATGTCCATAGAGTTCATCTGGTTTGTGTTACTCAGTTGCCATCTTGCCCCCTTCCCCATAATGCCGCTTCTGGAGGAAATTTTGTTCTATTTGTGATTCTTATTTTCCCTTTTCACTGTGACAGAAGTGTGTGTGTTTTTCCTGTTTAAAGATGTGTATGTTGGAATAGAACCTTCCTCAGCTTGAGACTCTGAGAAGTTATTTGAGAAGGAACTCTTAAATAAACCACAGTGGACATGCATATTAGCAAGAACTAAATCTCCCCTTGTATGCACCACTATGATTTTGAGATTCTTTGTTACAGCCACAAATCTTAGAGCATTATGACAGATGTAGAATAGATGCTGTGCAAATAAAAATCAAATTCTCCACTCTCTACAGACTAGGAAGATTCAATCATTAAATTTAAACTTCTAGATCCTTTTCAGAAAGAGCTTCTAAAGTACACATTAACATCTGGTTAAAAATTCTGATTTTGAGTGGTGGTTATGTTTCAAATTTTGCTCCAGCACCAAACACAACCTGTTCTGATTTTTAAGGCGTTTGTGTTGTTAAATATTATTGGAATGATAACTCTAACAGCTGTGCTTCCTTTTAAATGATCATCAAGAATATATCCTGGAATAGAATTATAGCAGCTAAAAAGAACCTTCTAAGAACACTAGACTCTGTCTATTAGCTGTCTGTTCAGTGGTTCGGGAGAAGGCGAGTGTCTGCAAGATTTAAGGCAGATCTCTGCCTCTCAATCTAATTGTGAAGCAAATGAGAGAAAAGTGCACCTGCCCCTTAGTACATTTCCAAGAAGAAATTGTTATAGGTGAGTGGAAGGAGAATAAGTTCATCAGTACTACAAACCAGATATATAAATGACTTCTCTGCACTATTTAGTCTCTCTTTCTTAAACAATCAAAACCTTTTGCAGCAAGTTCACAAACATTACTTGCTGTGTAATGGCACTTTGTAGGCTGCTTTTGAAGCCTTTCATGGTAGCTCAAATGACTTGAAAACAGAATCATGTAATAGTGTAAAAATCACCTGGAGTTCAAGTTCCACTTGGAAAGAAGTTTCTCTGAGAACAGGGAGAGATAACCAGGTAGAGTATTGCATCCTTGTTGATGTTAGGTGCCAAGAAGTCTGTCCCAACTCATAGTGACCCCACGTACAGCAGAATGAAGCTCTGCTGCTCCTGAACCGTCGCACAACTGTTGTCATGTGGGAGCCCATTTTTGTAGCCATAGTGTCGATCCATCTCATTCTTCTTCTTTTATTTTTTTGCCACGGCCTTTCTCCATCCCTAAGCATGATGTCTTTTTCCAGGAACTCGTCTTCCCTGGTATTGTGTTCAAAGCTCATGAAATGAAGTCTCTCCAGGCTTGTTTTTAAGGAACATTCTGACTGTACCTCTTCCAAGATAAATCCGGGTAGTGGGTAGATTTGTTCTTAGTAGAAAAGGATCATGGAGAGATTTCTTTTGGTCAGTGACAGTTCTGTGGTAGCTACGACAGGTGAGTGGCTCTCACTCTGTCTTGAGGCCATGTCACTATCTTTCTTATGTGCAATCCTTCCACAAACCTGGGATTGTTATTGCTGCTGCTGTTAGTTAGTTGCTGTCAAAATAGCCCCAACTCATGGCAGCTCCAAGCACAAGAGAACAAAATGCTTTCCAGACCTGTAGAGTCACCATGATTGGGTCATGATGAGACTTTCAGTGTCCGTAGAGTTCTCGTTGGTTGATTTTTTTTAAGGCGGTCCTGGAGCCTGTCTTTCTAATTCAGCCTGGTCTGGAAGCTCCACGGAAGCCTTTCTGTGTGCAGCACGGCAGCACACAATCCCACGGGCAGGCCTGCGGTTGCTATCCAGGAGGCACATTTGCCAGAAAAAGAACCTTAGTATCCCACATGGAAAGCAAAATTCTACCAGTGAACCCTTACTGCTTGTTACATGAAACCTCTAATCCAGATTAGAGAATAAGATTGTGAGCACTAAGATTGTCATAAAGATGAAATGAAATTTTAAAAAGGATGAAATGAAATCAAAAGAGAACAGTAGTTAGCCAGCCTGCCTGGCACAATGCTTAGTTGTTATAATAGTAATTGTTAATTTTTGTGTCTTTCTTGGACATGTCCTGGGCATATATATGAGGAGGCTTTACAAGGGCTCAAATTGTTATTTTATTTTATTTTTAAATCAAGGACAATAAATTATGTGCCAGACCCTGTCCTCATAGATTGGTGACAATGATGAATGCAGGAGAGTTCTTGCCCTCAATATCCACAGTACATAGAAAGTAATGCAATCAACACTAAAAAGGGTCCTAAAAAGGTCCACACCAAAAAGGTCCACAGAAGAAGAGTTCAGATGTCTACACTGAGCAAGTAATATTGCAGTGGGATTCCTCCCCCAGGTCCAACCCTACACCCAGTAGGGCCTGCAAACACCTTCCTAGAGCTGTCAGGAAATTAAAGCAAAGCTTACCACCCAGACTTAACTGCCATAGAAACCAGGAGACAGATAGGGAAAGTGTGCAAAGTATGTACAGTTAATTAGCTGCAAGCATTATTACAATTATTTATCTATATCCCCTGTTGGAATACAAGTTTCATCAGACTAGTGACTGTGTTTATCACTATTTCTCTCAGGATTATGGACCCTTGGTAAGTCCTTCTTGAATGGATGAAAAAATGAGCAGAAAATAATAAAAGAAGTAAACTGGCTTAAAGAATAGCATCTCTAGAAAGCAAGGGTTGATTCTAGACTCTCAGGCATGCAGCGTAGATTTGGCATAGGTCTGCTTCCAAATTTTTTTTGGCTTTTGTATAGAAGACATCACACCGAAAATTATAAAGATTTATTCCATTGAATGTGTTCTCATTTCATGCTTCTGTAATAAAGCTTTATTTTTCAGTTCCCCTGCATTGTGAATTGAAATTTATTGCTTCAGTAAAATTTGTACATTATTTTAGTGTGACCATACATCTTGATTTTGCTGGTTTGGTTCTGGTTTATTCCTGTTTTTCAGCATAATTTTTAATAATCTTAAATTTGTTCTACAAAGTGCCCCGTTTGAATGATAAATTATGATCCCAGAATATCCTATTTTAGTAAATAACTAAAATACTTTAGAATCTTGTCTTTTTTTTGTGGCATCACTACCCTGGTGGGAGTAGGAAGAATCTTGGCCTTATTTACATTGAAAATGCCTTAAAGTTTAACAGTGCAGAATTAATCTGCACTGTAATTAATATTATAGATTGATGGTAATATTGCATTAAAATCGACTATTTACCAATTATCTAAGAGTAATTAGGTACTAGTCTTTATATAAGGGGCTCTTCCCACTTTATTGCATCTATAAGCTTTATAATTGCATTTGGGAATAGTTTTAAAGAAGTTGGAAAGTGAACCAGAAAGCTGGAAATACCTTGTTGAGAATTCATTAAGAAGAAAGACAGAAATATGGTATGTAAGGAAGGCAGAACATCTAGAAGAGAATGTGAAAGATACCAGAAGAGCAAAAGACAGCTTGATTCAAGGTCAAACATACTCCTGGACCTGCATCTTACAGAAGTTTGGGGTTCAATTTCCCAAAATGAAGTCACGACGTTCACAAACCCTAGAAGACCAATTATAAATCTTTGTGATAATAAAATTTTTCTCATCTCAACCATCCTTTCCTCATCTCTTTCTAAAGTCTAGTGTCTTCTCCCCAGAACTAGGGGCAATATCAAATTACAAAGATAAATAAGATTTCAAAAGTTAGGGCTATTAAAATGTATTCTAGGAAGATGGTGGCATGATCAAATGTTTGATAAGTTCCCATTTTTAAAACGACTGGAAAAAACAGGAGAACCAGACATAGATGACAACTTTGGCATTCTTCACATCAAAGACAAAGCTGAAGAATCAGACCTAGTGCCAAGTGATAGGACAGAGTTATATAAAAATAGCAGACAAGGAGAAGTATGGATCACTGATTACCTGTCAAAAGAATCTATACTATATAAGCAGATATCTCCCCACCGAAAAAAAAAAGTAAGTTCCACTGGGTGGAATATTTATAGTATTATTTTCCCTCTAGATGAACATCAAGCAACTCTCGCTCTCTGCATTAGTGCACTCCGTGGCATCACCTTGGAGGGTTCTCTCTCGTCACAGTGAATTTTTTGTAAAAACAGTTATACTTGAATCTCATTTTTTGTGATAGCTGAGTTAAAAGAACAACATGGAGCTGTGAAATTTTGTTTATTGGTCTGGAAAAATGCCAAAGAAGCTGCTGTGATGTTGATCATAGTTACAAAGAGAGCTTCATAGGAAACAAGTGTATGAGTGGTTTTCTTATTTCAAGAAAGGTAAAATGTCTATTGATAGTAAACTTCATTCTGGATGCCCATCAACTTCCTGAATGGATGAAAATGTCAACTTATAATCCATTTGGAGTTTGTTCCCCCAGATCAGACTGTTAACCAAGCTCTTTATTCAGAGGTTTCTGAAAAAGATAGCCTGATTTGGGACAGACAGGTGACTACTTTTGCCACCTTGAAAATGGACCTGCTTACATAACCATCTCACTGCACCAGTTTGAGGCAAAAGGCAGCATGCCTGTCTTGTCCCATGCACCTTACCTGAACTGAGCTCACTCCATGCACCTTCTTTGTTTCCATGAATGGAGAGCAACATTAAAGGACATATATTTGATAACATAGAAGAGGTGAAGAAAAAATTGAGGAAGGTGCTGTCAGCCATCCAAACAGAGGAATTTGAAATATGATTCCAAGAATGGAAAAGCAGATTTGACAAATATTTTAAGTGCAATGGGGGGGAGGGTACTTTGAAGGTACTATGGTTGCTTTGTAAAAAAGCATTCAAATACATAGCTTTGAAATTTTTATTTCCTTTTGTCATGGCACTCCCTTGTACAGCCATATTGAGACAAAGCAAACCGTGTTTCCACTCCAAGCAATCATCAACAAATTGATGCAACAAAACAAGGGTGGGTGTGAACATCAGGCAGGGAAGTTAAATGTCCTCACTTTACCCACAACAACCTCCAACCCCTTGCGTCAGGGGCCCATAGACCTGCAGTGACTTCTAACTCTTCTAATCACTCTTCCCACTCTGTACACTATCATGATCCAGAAGCAATCTCTCTCACTATATCACCTGAGCTGGGATCTCACACCCAATGTCACCTACCCCTTCACTCAAACACTCACACTAAAAATCTGCAGATTAGTAGTGCCAGCATCTTTACCAGTACAGAGGACTCACAGAACAATGGCACTTAGTCCTGTACCCCAGCTGCCCACACAGGGGGTCAAAGACTGATTATGCCTGGCTTTTCATCCTACACACTGACATCAGAAGCTTGTGAACCATAGGTATCTGCTGATAGGCCATGGCCCCCACATACTGGGAACCCACAGACAAAGTGTGCTTCCTACAAACCTGCTGCCCTGGGGGCTCTTTCCCTGTCACACACCAACAGTTAGGGACACCCCCGACTAATGAGCACCTGTGCACTAGCATCTCCCTATCCAGCTTCATCTTCGGCACTATTACCCACTACAACCAGAAAGTTGTGTCTGCTCCAACCATACCACACAACACTGCCTGCTCAGCACGGTTGGTGAGAGTTTCTGAAGTACCCACCCAGTGACCGAAGACCCAAGCACCATCCTTTCAACCACCAGGCAACCAGAAGTGGCACATTCAACCCAGTGAACAATGAAAATGCTCCCTGTGCCAATGTCCAGGTAACGAGTGGACACAGCACCTCACCAGCAATGCCAGCTATATCATCAGGCATGCTTCCAGATCCACAAAAAGAGATCTATGCTAACACACCCAGGCATTGCCTCCACATCCCAGAGTGAGAGTTCCAGGGCAGCTAAACCAGCAACCAGCAAGCCCTGGCCCCTCAGACATACAAACAAAACAAAACACTGGATCCTGCAAAAAAGGAATAAAATAAATAAACAAATAGAATAGAGTCTTAACATCTTTAAAAAAGCAGAAGATATCAAAACACACAAACAAGGAGGAAAATATGAGTTTAGAAAGGAACAAGGAAACCTTCCAAAGAAATGATAACAAATCTACCTGAGGAAGAGCTTACAATGTATAGAGTTCTCAAAGAGATGATGGATAAAACATAAAAAAGAAATATGAAATTCCAAAGCACAATCCAAAAAAACAAAAGGACAACATAGACAGTTGGAGATTCATAGACAACTCAATAGAGAGACATAGAAAAAAATTGAATCAATGGAAACAGACTCCATAACATAGAGAGCTACTTCCTTAATACTATTCTTGAGAAAACATTAAGGAAAATTTAAGAAGGTCTAAAAGACATGTGGGATACAATGAAAAAAATTCTGAAGTATGATTGGAATTTCAGAATATGAGCAGACAAAATACACAGAGAGAGATTGTTAAAGATTTTCAGACTAAAAACTTCCCTAATATGAAAAATAAGGAGCTCTACAAAGCCATAGACTCCAGAATAACATTATGAAGACACATAATCAAACTTGTCAAAAAAGAAGGACAAAATAGAAAATCCCTACAACAGCATAAGATAAGCCAAAAACAAAAATAAATTTAAGTTCTGATCAGAAATCATGTGGGCAAGAAGACAAACACTGACATATATAAAACCTTGAGAAATAAAATTTCCACTCAAGAATTATATATCCAAACTTTCTCTTAAATACAAGGGCAAAACTAGGATATCTCCAGATATTTAGAAACTAAGAGTGTTAACATATAAGAAACAGACTAACCATATAAGAAATATTAAAGCCAGTCCCTTCTGACCAGAGACTGACAGTATTAGACAACAGACTGAGACTAGAACAGAAAACAGCAGCAGCCAGAAATTAACTCTGATAAAGATTTCTACAACACAGAACAAAATTAAAAGACCAAGCCAGATGTATAAATCTGTAACTGATGACAATGTCAAAACAAGAAGGAGGACTAAATGATGTAATTTAGAATTTTTGTATAAAGGTAAAGTCAAAGAGATCAAGAAATAAAAACCTTCTTTAAATTTAGGAAGATTATAGTACATTGAAAAGCTACTCTTAAAGAAGAATACAAATGTAAAATTATAATTGATACAAAATTTACAACAATGAAAGAAACCAAATGAATATCCACAAACAGAAAGGATTCAGTACACAAAATTAAGCAGAACAAAGAAATTACCCATACACAAACACAAACAGCACAATAAAATAACAACAGTAAACACAAACCTAAAATAAAAATCATTGAGTTTGGCTTAAATATACCAATAAAGAGATGGATAATGACAGAATGGATTATGAAAATACAACCAATCAATATGCTGTCCAGAAGAGACATCCATTAGACACAAAGGCATTCATCAAAACTCAATGGACAGAAAAAGTTTGTCAAGTAAACAACCCAAAAAAGAAAAGGAATTTGGAGTAGCGATATTAATCTCTGATAAAATAAACTTTAAGGCAAAATCCACCATAAAAGATAAGGAAAGACACCAAAGGTCCAATTCACCAATGGAACGTAATCATAATAAATATATACTTACTTTATGACCCACTCAAACCCAGTGCCATCAAGTAAATTTCCATGCATAGTGACTCCGTATGACAGAGTGGAACTGCCCCTTTGGGTTGTCAGGGTTGCAGATCTTCAAGAGAGCAGATAGTCTCATTGTTCCCTTGCAGGGCCGCTGGAGGGTGTGCACTGCTCGTCTTTCAGTTAGCAACCAATGGGTCATGTACAAAATCATCAAGGCTCCCAAATACATGAATACAACTCTAGTAAGGACGATATCCTTTGGCGGTATAATTGAGGCAAATGGCTGGCTGGCACCTGGCTCCTCTCCTATCTCTGTCTCTCTGTCTGTGTTTCTCTCTCTCTCTCTCTCTCTCTCTCTCTCTCTCTCTCTCTCTCTGATGGTCAGATCAGCATGCAGCCTGATATAGCTGACCTTACTCAACTGGGGGCCAAGCCAACCTGTGGACCATGATGGACCACATCACTGTGCCGTGATGTTCCACATTCCAGAGACCCCTGTCCCCACCCCCTGCCATGTCTAATGTTTGCTGGCCAACTCCACTTGCCTTGCCATGACTCCAGACACCGCACCTCCTGCCAGGCACTTTGTATCACTGCACCCTGAGGCTCAATCACGACCTACTTGGCTACTCTGCACCACTGGCCTCTGCTACCCCTCACCACTTCATCTTCATTTTGTCTGCTCCCTTGCCCTTGGTTAGTGACAATGTGAGTTGGAAGGACCTTCAGTACTGAGCCCTCTGTACTGCTCTGTGAATTAATTTGCAGTTATATTTCTTTTTTGCTATATTAACATCCTTTTACATACATATAATAATAAGTGTCCTAGTTTTGCTTCTGTAGAGAACCTTGTCTAACACCAACAGCATTGAAGAGAAATAGACGGTACCCTAATAATAGTAGGAGACTTCCAACATACAACTTTCAAGAAGATAGAACTGGAAAGAAACTCAACAAAAACAGAGAAGATTCAAATGCCACAAT
>PVJH01003043.1:0-134677 GCA_004026705.1 Nesogale talazaci | reverse complement strand
TTGGTTAGTGACAATGTGAGTTGGAAGGACCTTCAGTACTGAGCCCTCTGTACTGCTCTGTGAATTGATTTGCAGTTATAGTTCTTTTTTGTTATATTAACATCCTTTTACATACATATAATAATAAGTGTCCTAGTTTTGCTTCTGTAGAGAACCTTGTCTAACACCAACAGCATTGAAGAGAAATAGACGGTACCCTAATAATAGTAGGAGACTTCCAACATACAACTTTCAAGAAGATAGAACTGGAAAGAAACTCAACAAAAACAGAGAAGATTCAAATGCCACAATCAATCAACACATCCTCATAGACATACACAGAACACTCCACTCAACAGAAGAAAGCTAGTTTTGGCACAACAAAAGCAGTGCTTAGAGAAGGTAACAGCAATTCATGCAAACACATACCTAAAAGCAGACAAAACATAATTGAAAACATTACCCATACAACATGAACAAAGAGCTGTAAAAGAAGTCAGTCAAAAAGAAAAAAAGAAATGAAATAGTGTTAGAGAAAAAATAAATTGAAGAGAGCAGAAAAACAATAACAGCAATTAACGAGACCAGAAAGTGGTTCTTTGAAAGAATGAATAAAATCAATAAATCACTGGCCAAATTGACTAAATAAAAACAGGAGAAGCATACAACTCCCTCAAAGAAATGAGATGGATGCCATTACAGCAGAACCAACAGAAAATTTTTAAAGGAGTCATTACAGAATATTGTGAAAGGATATACTATAAAAATGAGAAAACCTAGAGGGAATAGGTAAAATTTGTTTTCTACCTGCACTACCACACAATGAGAAAGAAAAGTAAACAGACCCATATCAAGAGATGAGACTGAAGAAATGATTTTTAAAAGTCTCCATCGTCCCCTACACTCCACAAAACTGTTAACCCAAACTCTTCACTGGAAAATTCTAGCAAGCATTCTGAGAAGAGTTCAAACCGAGTACGATTCAAACTATTTCAGAGCACAGGTAGAAAAAGAAGGCTATTGTTTTTAGATAACATCTAGCTGGTTTTTATTCATAGTGGTTTTGTATAGCAGAACAAAACACTGCATTGTCTTGCACTCTGTTCATAATCGCCTCCGTGTTTGAGTCCATTGTTCCAGCCTTTTTGTCAGTTCATCTCCAAGGTCTTCCTCTTTATCATTCATCCTCTATTTTACAAAGCAAGAGATCTTTCCTGATAACATGTCCAAAGTATGTAAGATAAAGTCACACCATCCTGACTTTTAAGTAGCACATATTTTCAAAATGTGTTTGCTCTTATGGCAATCCATGGTACATTTAATATTTTTTAGCAACAATGAAATTCAAATACATCAATTCTCCCATATTCATTTTCCAGCTTTAACATATATCTGAGATGTTGGTCAGTCCTCAAAGTGACCTCTTTGCTCTTCAACACTGTAAATAATTTTTGTGCCAAAGATTTGCCTAATGCAATATGTCATTTGGTTTCCTGACTGATGCCTCCAGGAGTATTGATTGTAGATTGAGGTTAAATGAAATTCTTGAGAACTTCAGTGTTTTCTCTGTTTATCATGAGATAATCTATGGTTCACATGAGAGGACTTTGCTCCGTTTACATTGAGTTGTAAAACAGACTGAGCCTTTAGCCTTTGATTTTCATCAGTAAGTGCTTCAAGTTCTCTTCACTTTCAGCATTGTTGTATCATCTGCATGTCACAGGTTGTTAGTGAAGCTTCCTCTAATCCTGATGCTTCATTCTTCTTCATACAGTTCAGTTTCTCTGATTTTCTCCCTGCACAGCTTGAAGAAGAAGGATGAGAGGATTCAACTCTGATGTACACCATTCTAGAATGGTCTCTAAAATTAGGTGTAATATACGCAAGACTGTGTTTTGGCTTCATATGACTTGCATATGAGCAATTAAAGTTCTGGTCTACTACTCTAGTTGGTCTTTGGCTTTGTATTGGCTAATGATATTAAGCTTCCTGATCATCTCTACCCACAGATATAGATCATTTAATTCCTGTGTATTCCAACTCATGAGATTCACATGTATAATCATTATTTAGGTTGAAAAAGGTACATGTAATGAATAAATTCTTAGGCTTCAAAAAATTCTATCATGTTCTCCAGCTTTCTTTCTATCAGGAAAGCTGTATTTTTCAACTACGGATGCTTCTTCTTTGTTTCTAATCTTCTGTATTCCAATCAACATTACTTTTCAATGCATATTTCTTTCCTGCTTGATCAATTTGGTCAAACTAAAGAAGTTGGTAGAATTCTTCAAATTTTCATCACTGATTTTAGTGATTGGTGTATTAATTAGTCTTACATGAAGATGTATAACTATTATTCTATAACATAGAGTTCTATACATCAAGACAGATTATTGAATAACTATTGTGATAATGAATGTGATGACATTAATCTAGAATTTTCATTCCCAATATAGTAATCCTATAGTTGTCCAATTCAACATGGCCAATGCCAACCCACTCAGCTTGCTAATATCTAGGATCTTTTTGCATTACATTAATTACAATTGTTGATGACTTCCAATTTTCCTAGATTCCTACATTGAACATTCTATATCTGTTTATTAATGCATACATGCAGCTGTTTATTCTCCCTTTGAATCTCTCCTCATCAACAACTGAGGCTTCCAAAACTTTTGCTTCACTCATGTAACTAAAATCCACACTCATTTAAGAGGGCAGCTCTGCCCCACTTGTAATTTAAGTGTTTCCCATTCTGAGGGGCTCATCTTAGAGTGCTTTGTTAGACACTGTTCCACTGTTGTTCATAAGATGTTAAGTGTCAAACTTTTCAGAGGTGCTCCCTCATCCTTCTTCCTTATGTATAGTTAATCTGAAAGCTCAGTAGAAACTGGTTCACTGTGGGTGACTCTGTTGTTATTTATAATACTGATGACATAACTTCTGTATCATAGCAATATACAAGCCCTCATTGCATGCCAAGCTGAAAGGGGTGTGGAAGATAAAAGTGGTAATATTCTTGAATGCAGTCTATAAAATCAGCATAACACACATAAAAAAATTACAAAGCAATATTCTTTATGAATATAGATGCTAAAATTCTCAACAAAAATAGCCAATAGATTGCCATGGTATTTTGAAAATACACTACATTATGACCAGTTGTGATTTATACCAGGTATACAAAGATGATTCAACATTACAAAATCAATAAGCATAATTAGCCACAGAAAGAAAATAGGTAGTCACACAGTCATCCCAATTAATGTAGACAGACATGTGATAAAGTCCAATATCCATCCCTAATGAAACTCTCAGCAAAACAGATATAGAAGGGAAATTCACCAACATTATAAACTGTATTTTGGCAAAATCAACAACCACTATTATTTTTGATGTAGAGAGATTTTCAGTATTCTCTTCAAGAATAGAAAATAGAAAATAGAAAATGATGGCCTTTGTCACCACTCTTATTCAACATTGTACTGAAAGTTTTAGCTGAGAAATAAGGCAAGAATAAGAAATAAAGGAGTTTCAAATTGATAAGGAAGAAGCAAAACCATCCTTATTTGCACACACATGAACCTATACATAGAAAATACTAAAGGTTTCATGAGGAAGTTATTGAAGCTAATAGAAGAATTTAGTCATTAGTAGAATATAAGATCATCAAACTCAAGTCATTTATATTCTTCTATACCAGTGGTTCTCAACCTTTCTAATGCCACAACCCTTTAATATAGTTTCTCATGTTGTGGTGACCCTGCCTACCCCAACCATAAAATTATTTTTGATGTTACTTCATCACTGTAATTTTGCTGCTGTTATGAATTGGGCAACCCCTGTGAAAGGGTCCTTCAATCCTCAAAAGGGTTGTGATTCACAGGTTGAGAACCGCAATTCTACACCAACAAAGACAGCTTCAAAAACATTTTAAAAATCAGGAAAACAGTAACATTTACAATCAGGGTTATCAAAAAGAATTATAAGGATTCTAAAAATCCTCACCAAAAAAAAGCCTATAAAGCATTACTTCAAGAAAACAAAAGAGATCTTCTCAAATGGAAAAATACACCATACTTATGGAGAGGATGGTATAAAACTGTGAAAATATCAATACTACCCAAATCAATCAATAGATAAAATGCAATCCTAATCCAAATTCTATCAGCAGTCTTTGACAAGATAGAAAACTTTTTTATCAACTGTATATGAAAAGGAAAGGAGCCTCATATTACTGAAGAAAAGGTACGAGGCTTTACACATGACCTAACCCAAAAAGATATTAGTCAGCCAAGGCAGTAAAAAAATGCCTGATGCTGTTACAATGAGAGACATTTTAAATACCAAAAAAACCCTCACTGCAAAACGATACAAATCCACAGCTATCAGGTTGGTTCAAACTCAAAAGGACCCTAAAGAACAGATTAGAATTGCCCTTTTGCATTTCTGAGGCTGTAAACCTTTAGATCTTTCTCCTGAGAAGTGCCTAGTGCTTTTGAACTGCCAACCTTGCAGGGTAAGCCACTACACCACCAGGTCTCTTCTAGAAGGCACATAGACCAATAGAAGGAAAATAAGAATCTAGGTATAAATCTATCCATCGCTGGGCAGACAAAAGGCCTAACCCATCAAAAGAGAAAGAAACAGCCCCTTTAACAAACAATGCCATAAAAACTGGATGTCAAACTGCAGAAAAAATAAAGCAGAACCCATACTCACACCATATATGAAAGCTAACTGAAATAGATCAAATACCTAAACATAAGGCTTAAAACTGTAAAGATAATGGAAAATAAATATTAAAACAGACATGCTAAAGGCCCTAATATATGATACACATAATAGACCAAACATAACAAAAAATGTACAAATGGCAGTTGAACAAGGTAAATGGGAAATCTAAAAATTAAGTATGTATGCCAGTGGTTCTGCATTGGACTGCAATCTGCATGAATGGGAGTTCAAAGCCGCCAGCAGGTCCACAAGAAAAGACTGGGCTTTCTCCTTCAGTAAACAGTTCAACGTCTTGGAAGCGCACAGGGTTAGCTGTGAGTTTGGAGTTTTGGACAATCTGGGGACAATATGTCTATGACACATTCAACAAGAGTTTAAGCTCTAAAATGTAGAGAAAACTTCAGTACTTCAAGAACAAAAACAAAAGATAATCTGAAATGTGCAAAGAGTCACTTGACCAAAGATGATTCAGGCAATTAAAAAACACATGAAAAAATAGTCACCATCATTATTTATTAGAGAGGCTAATCAAAACTACAGTGAAAACCATCTCACCCCAATAAAAATGACACTAATCAAACAAGCATAAAATAACAAATGCCGTTGTGGTAGCTAAAAAATTAGAATTCTTATATACTGCTGATGGAAATGTAAAGTGGTTCACTATGAAAACGTGCACCACAGTGGTTCCTTAAAAAGCAGGAATATAAATACCAGATGATCAAGCATTTCTCCTTATAGGTATATGCACTATAAAAATAAAAGCTGTGATAATGTACAAAATGACAAACATGTACATCTAAATTCATTGATGAATGATTCACAATAGCAAAAATGTGGAAGTACCTTAAATGTCTAAGAATGAATGAATAAACTAATTATGATAAATGCCCACAATGAAATATTACAGAGTAACAAAAAATAATGATGAAATCAAGAAAATCAAGAAAAGCTTACACAGAAGAAAAAAGTAATAATTTGATGATTACCAGGTACAGAAGGGAAAGGAAAGGAAAATTACTAACTAGATAGAAGACATGTGTCAATAATGTTGAAAGGAAAGCAACTCATAACATGGGAGAAAACAAAGCAAAGGACATTAAGAGGAACAGAAAAAGGAAAGGCAAGTTGAATGATGACTGTAACAGAGAATCCTGCGACAATCGTATTAGCTAACAATAATTTACATGTGAACACAAATGTAGGAGGCATGTTAAAGAGGTGTAGATATCTGTAGCTATAGATTCAGCTGTGACTATTTCTGCATTTATAATTTAGGTAGTGCATGTATATTAATATAGAGCACACAAGGGGCATGATTATGCATAATTCTTAGACATAACCAAAGTTCCTAAGCTTGAAGGTAAAAGGTCAAGAACTCAGAGAACATCGACATAAAATGTCACAACATAGTTCAGATAATGTTCTGCCACCTTCTTTGGTGAATAGCTTCTGGATTTTAGAAACTTTCTAGCTGCCAAAGAAATGGTCTTGATCTTTCTGACTGGAGCAAAAAATCGTGAAGAAACTCAAGGGTTTCAGAGAGCTACTACTCCAGGGACTAATTGATTACCTGTATCTTCAAGACAGATAGCACTAGAAAGGACCCATCTAGCACAGCTTGTCTGACTGGGATAACAGAAGGTTCTAATTAGTAGAACCCAAATTAAATTCATTTAAAAAGGCAACACTTGTTGGTCTGACAGAAACTGGAGCAAGCCCTGACAATATGGTCCCAAAATACCCTCCTGGCGTGGAACCAAAGGCATCCACAGAGACCACTTTTCAACTGGACAATAGATGGGGCCATAGGATAAACGACAAGACCTAAGAGGTATATAAACACACATATATACATACATAGTAAAAACTGTGGTAAAAAAAGAATCATTTAAAACAGTAAAACTGTGGAAATAACTTAAATGCCTAAGGATGAATGAAAAGGCCATGATACATACACACACAGGAATATTCAAAAGCAACAAAGAATAATGATAACCTCATTAAGTATCAAGAAAAGTTTTACACACAAAATAATAATTTGATGATCACCACACATGAGGGGAAAGGAAAGGTAATAAGCAATCCCATAAGATCAAAAAGACTTTTGCCTAAAAACAAAGCTAAGAATGCATGAAAGGGTAGGAAAATCTAACAAAAGGAAATGGAGAACACAGAACAGAAATGTCCTAGAACAATTTATATGCAAACTATTGAATGGAAAGTGAATTATGCTGGGAACATTTGCCTAAAACACAATTTAATTTTTTAAGTGCTATAGAATAGTGACATCCTGCCAATTCCTGTTATTATTCAGTATCTGAGGACTAATTTCCTATTTCTTCTTGGATTAAAGTCGCTGGTTAAGGTCGTGAAGTATGGTCAATGGGTCTAAACATTGATACATCTTTCTTGGATCATTCTGGTTCTCAGTGCCATTAGCACAGGTGCTCTATTTCTGACATTATAACTAATCCAATCCCTTTGGGTTTCCACAACTAATCACATCTTCATAAGGTTTAATTTAACGTAACACTGCCCCCTTGTGCCTTACCACACAGGGGCCTTTTTGGAGAATGATCTATATTTAATTAAAAATAAAATTATAACTTCAGCACTTCATGGAACATTAGACTTAGGGGATATGGGTGTATTTTATTATTTAACCACGCTTTCTGTTACACTGGATTCCGTCGTCCATAACTTCTGGCCAAAAAAATAAACTCTATGGACAGACTTCAACATAAATCTTTATGCAATTATTTTAACATAGCATATGGAAAGAAACAGCAGGCAATGAACTCTAGCTGTCCAGGAATAAGTAACACTGGAGAACCCGAGTAAGAAACAAGAGAATGAAAAGAAAATTATTCAATTGATTTGCCATGGTTGGCTTAGTGACCAGAAAGAGCCCCTTAATTGCTTTTCTGTTGAGTTCCTTTGCACAGTTCCTGTTTGTAGAGATTAACTAGGAGTTCAAATCACAACCCAAAACTTAATTCTATGAGACAGATCAGAGATTTATTTTTTTTAACGGTGGCATGCTCTGAAGACTTCAAAAGAGTGGATGTCATAAAATAGATGGCTAGTGCTTCCCAGCTAGTAAAGATTATTTGTAAGACCAGGGAAAACCCAACATAAAACACCACCTCTGTTTGAGCCTTATACCTAGCTTTTAAAAAATTGGGGATGAGTGTATTTCTCTTGTTTATCCACCACTCGGAATTCTGAGACAATAAAATAGGTAGGAAAATTCTCCAAAAAACCCAGAATGACTGAAGTTGAAGGAATCCGGGAAAGCTGGCTTCAAAGGCACAGTGATAAAGCCAGACTTCATCAGCTGCATCTAAGGAGGGAAACTTCTTACAACTCCAGGGTAGAGCTTCTGCAAACTGCTCCATTTCCACTTGGTTTTCTACATTAGGATTCATCTCTGTGATTATTTCAGAAGATGCACACTCCGACTAGCGATGGGTATGTAGAATTAGGTAACAGTAAGAAGTGACTAAAGTGACCAATGTGTTTTTTCCTCTCCCTCATTTACCCTCTCTTAAATCAGATTTTGTTTCTGACAAAATCCTTTTACAAAGACATTTCAGCTTTGTAGCAGACACTGACAATTCTGATGATTTGATGGCTTCCATCAGGAAGCCTCTATCTTTGTCACTGAGCCAGGATGAGGCCAGCAGCTCCCACCGGCTATTCTGGGGGAGAAAGACAAGGATGTCTGCTCCCATAAGATGCCAAAGAGGCAGTTCTACTCAACTTGACAACCTTGCTATGAGTCAAAAATCTTTGGATAGCAGTTGAGTTTGAGGTTTGGCTTTTTAAAATAAAATTTTAGCTTTTGAAAAAAGAATCATGCTGTCTTTTGTTCTGTTGTTAATCCAACCCTTAGGGTTCCATTCTTTTTTGTTCCATGACAGGTGAACTCAAAGTTCCCTAAGCGGGGAACTACTCTGGCAGGGGGTGATAGCTTTTCCTGAGAAAGATTCATGCACACTGGGGAATAGAAGCTCAGATGGCAGAGAGAGGAAGAGAAAGAGAAGACAGGAAAGTAGTTTCTGACAGAAAGCAGGGTGAAAGTGGAAATTAGAAGGAGCTGGAAATTTGTATAGCAAAGTGAGGAGCAAATAAATAAGAGGGAGATCGTGTCATAACATGTGATGGGGAAGATACATCAGATGCCATTTCCCAGGAGATGCTAAGAACCTGTGTCATATGTATGCACTCAGGTGCTTCCTTCTTGCTCCTTGGGATCTCCTTTGTTGGGGTGCATAAAGATCTGTACCCCACAACTCTTTGCACCCATCAAAACCACATCTCCGCCAAATAGCTGATCAATCAATTCAAGCTCCTGGTAAAAATACGGTAATTACACAAGATGGGTGAAGTTTCAGAGGCCTCGGTAGACTCCACAACCAGAAAGCCTGGGTTTTAATCCAGGATTCACTCAGAATTTCCATTTTCTCATTTGGAACCTTTCTTAATACATTTCTCACAAGACTCTTGTGAGAACATAACACAATGAAAGTGAAGCACTTAGTAGAGTGCCTGGACAGTCGTAACTGTTAGAATCCTAAGCTAGTTTACATGCTAACTTGATTGTCTCTGGTTGCTTTTCTAAGGTGGCTGTTTTGGGGAGGAGTGAGAAGATACCAAGAGAGATGACCTTCATTCTGCCATCAAAAATGACCGTGTTTCATCAATGAACTGCCTCTTGAAATTCCAAAAAGTAGAGTCCACATGAACTTTCCTTTCACAAAGATGAATCTAGTTCCTAAAGTCAGCATTGCAAGAAACATAAGGCTTCCTTATTTACTTAGATCAAATAAAGTTTGCTTCCAAGTGTCCAGTTTGCCTTGTGATCAGGAAATTTGCTGTCATTATTTGTGCTCATCCCCTCCAGGGCTGTGCCAAAGTCCCTCTGGTGTTTCCATTCCTTTCTTTTTCCCACGGTGACCAAAGTACTGTTACAGTTCTAGGCTTTTGTAATGCACAACTACAGATGATCTCTTCATTTTGGTTTTGCCACCAAAAGAGCAATTAACAAGAACGACATGCTCCAGGCATTCTACAAATCACTTTTACATGTAATCTCATTCACTACTGCATAGCAACCCTAATGTGTGCTCCAAATGAGGTCAGCTTTGCCAGACAGTCTGATATCTTGACCGGAGAATGGATATAGAAAAACAGTATTGTCTGACTCCATAACCTGTCTTAATCTCTAGGTCACAGTGCCGCTCTGCCTATGGGCTCTGGGTCCCCACTCACACACCATTCAAAACCTTCGGGAAATTAGTTGGGTCAACCCTTGGTTTTGTCATTAGAGAGGGGAGGAAAATCAACATGTGTTTTGTAGTTAGCTAATGACACATTCAACTAACCAAGAATGTTACTAAGCCTGCAGTCTCCCCTAGCCTCAAGGTATTTTTCAGAGTGTGGCTCACAATTCTTAGAAGGATAATTGGGGATAAAAATCCACTGAAGCCTGTAGCTATTCTCTTGTTTCCCAAAGGGGTACTGAAGCGCCACTTCCATTTGAAATTTAGATGAGCTTGGCTAAAATCTCTAAATATATTGTCCTTACAATGATCACTGACACCAGATTATTTTTTCTACTTCCAGCTCGTATGTTTGTTCTGTTTCATCAAACCAGGTGAGACATTCAGCCCTTATCAGTTTCAACAATAGTATTCCAAGAGTGAAGAACAATGCAGGACAGAGAGGAGAGAGAGAAGTCACATAAGAGATCCTCTTCTCACTGATTGTGCTGAAAAGACCAACCAATTTAATATATTAAAAATTGATGTTAAATACCTTGCCATATTTTCCTCTTTTGCTTCCTAACGAAACCCTGATCTTGGGGGGACAGAGCTGTCCCACTGCGTGCTTCAGAAGAAGTACTTCCTCCCCAGACCTAGGAGTAAACTTGACTTTTCAGAGAAGGGCATTTCATTCCCTTTTTTGATTAGTACAGGAAGGGGCCATGTAACCCAATTTGAGCGAAGGAGATTTGAGGTGAGGTTGGCTAGAGGGCTTCTAGGGCAAATTTCTTTATTCAAAAAGACAGCAAAAGTGATCATTTCTTTTTTCACTTAGGCATAGATGTTGTATATTATATGAAAAACAGTGACAGTCATTTTGCTATCAAAAGAAAGATGGTACCTCTGAGGATGACAGCAGAAAACAAAAGAAAAAAGAAAACCCTATGATGTAGAAATAACATACTGAACTTACCAAATAAATAAATGAAACCGCGTCATTCTAAATCATGGCAACCCCAAATAAACAGATAATTAAACAAAGAACAAAACAAAAACCCCTCTGCCCTCAGGTTGTTTCGGACTCATAGTGACTCTATATCATGTTTATGAGATTTATGGAAGTCAACAGTCTTCTCTCCTGAAGAGCAGCTATTGAGTTTGAACAATGAACCTTGCAGTTGGCAGACTCAACCCACAGCACCACCAGGTTCCCAAGTATGTTGCTGTAGACCTGCATGCCACAGGATTTTCAATGGTGGTGACCTTTGAAAAATAGATTGTTCTATGATTCTCCTTGTTAGACTCAAATTTCCAACCATTTGGTTTATAACTGAATGCTTATTAACCATTTGTTGGCACCCAGAGTTCAACAAAACAATTTTACTTTGTTCCCAGATACACAGTAAGCTACTGTTGACAGGCTCCCCTGAATCGAGGTGTTGACGTCTAATTGAGTCCTGACCAATTTCAGATGAAACTGAGGTGGATAGTTGTTAGGCTTGGCATCTGCAATGTCCTCTTGAGTTTTACACATTCTTGGTCTTTCTCCCTTTGCAATCAAGGTCATGCCAGGGTGGGTTTGAAGACATGTTGAAGATGGCATGACTACATGTAATGGTGGTCTCTTTTTCCACTGGATAGCTATGTGAATGAACAAAAGTGCTGTATTATATTAAGCCAACAAGATCTTAGGACTAGTTTATTATAGCATATAAGATTACTTATGTTAATTAATAGAACCATATTCCTTGATTTCATTAATCAATATACGTAATGATCCCACCACCTTTAGTTTTCTCAAACTCAATTTTACTGCTATGAAGTTGGTTTCAACTCACAGAAACCCTACAGGACAAGGTAGGACAGACCCTCTGTATTTCTAAGACAGGAAATCATGCCTTGTCTTTTTCCCAAGGAGCAGCTGTGGTTTCAAACTGCTATTCATTGCACAATCCACCTTGCCACTAGCACTCCTGTTTAAACTTATAAACTTCCATTTAAGAGATAACACTTTATTATTTAAACCCATTCAGGGAAGCATATATGTATATATTTACTTTTAGCCCAAGGCATCTTTATAGAGTGATTCATCTCTCTACAGCTCCCACTTTCATACTTCTATAAACAAACCCATCAAGATGTTCACAGAACAAAGTCCAGGATCTGTTACAGAAGTTTATTAATATATATAAAAAATTTAACGTTCTTCAAGGGTGGTCTGCATTTTGATCCTCCCCGTGTGATTTTCTGTCTCCTATTGGCAAGATCTCCTTCAGTACTCATTTCTGCTTGATGGGTCCAATGACTTCTAATCAGCATCTTCTTCTAGCTAGCCAGGAAACACACAGCAGCATTGTTTTAGTGAAATGCTTTCCAGAATCTCTCCCTCGATTAATCCACTGATCACAACTCCTTGAGCAGTTTCCTTAGATCTAGCAATAAATAAGGTTTCTCCTGAGTCTTATCCTTTGTAGTCTTGGTTCAATGGTTTCCGCTTTAGGAAAAGGTTTTTAAATGATGATAAGCTTCTTCCTTTAAAGCTCACTTTAATCACTGCTGGATGAAAGGCCACTTACTAGGTCTTTTTCCTCATGTGGGCTTTTGTTCTTATCTTCAAACTAGTGGCCAGTTCCCTTGGAGTTGGTTCATCAAAGGACCCAACCACAGCCCAAGAACCGTTGTCACTGTCACTGTGGACATCCACTATGGTGAAGCAGATTTTAATTCCACAGTGACTCTCTAGGTTGTAGTAGAAATGAACAAGATCATCTTTCCACTGCAGAGCAGCTAATGGGTTTCAATTGCTAGCTTTATACAAGCACATAATCCACTGGTCATAAGGGCTAGGTTATAAGGACTACTGGATGACCTTAATTGGTTCTCCTACAGCTCTAAGGGAATACTGAATCCATGGACAAGATATCAGATATAGACAAAGGAAATAAAATAATACCCAAAACAGGGAATACAGTCTTATAGGATGTATGGGAAGCATATAGATAGTTTCCTTCCATAAAATATTTTCTCTTACAAGTAATGTTTTCTGAACTGCAACAAATTTCTTAAAGTTCTTTTTCTTACACTCTTCCCAGAGTTGAGTTCATCCCTTCCTTTTTGATGAGCTCAATTGTGGTACCCACTGTCTTTTGTTGCCTTCATTGATTCATCAGGTTACAGAGGTGGAGAGCTCAGATTCTGGAGCCAGACTTCCTCGGTTTCATTACTAGTCCTACCATTTCAATGAGTGTCTATGTAACTTTGAACCAAGTCACCTCACTGGGACTGAGGTTCCTCATCTTTACAGGTGATGATGATGATGATGATGATGATGATGATGATGATGATGATGATACTGACAACAGTGATTTCATAGGATAATAACCACTGCTGTCCAATCAATGCCAACTCATAAGGATCTTATCGGAAAGAGGAGAACTGCTCTACATATTTCCAAGACTGGAAATCTTTATGGAAGTATAAAGTCCCTTCTTTTTCCTGTGGGGCCACTGGGGGTTTCCATTGACTAATCTTGCAATTAACAGCTAACTCGTAATCACTATGCCACCAGGGCTCCTTCGAAAGATAATGGGATTTATTAATTGGAAAAATACATTTAAAGTGATTAGAAGAGTAAATGGGATAAAAAATAAATGCTTAACAATACCTATGTAAGTATTTCTATTTCCATATTTGTCTCTTTTCCCTGTTATCTTGTAAGCCCTTAGAAGACAGGAATACAATCTTATCTTTGAGTCCTCCATTTCAGGCCGTCGGAGGATGCTCAGTACATTTTTAGGTAGTAATAAATGAATGAATGAAGCTGAAGTAACTAAAAGAACTCCCAGGTATGCCTATAGCCAATAAGTTATTATTTAGATACCATTCCCTTGTAGCCCATAGATTTCCATAGAAAATTCCACTCTTTTTGTTATGACATGACCTGGATTCAGCTTGGGTTAGGGTTTTTTTTTCTGTATATGTAAGATATCTGATGCTAAACTGAGCATCTAGTTATATTCATCCCACCACTCACTCCCTATCATTCTGCCTATCCAACAACAAAGAAGTGGTTACAACATAATATTGAGATCATTAATGATATGAATTAGAGCTCTGTCCCTTTTATGGAGGAATTTTGGAATAAACTGCTAAAATCAGGTTGCAAAATTATATTAGAGTATGCCTCTTTGTGTAACTTGTATGTTTATATATGTAACTATATAGACATGTAATTTTCACTTACAATTGTACATTGGAACCTAAATTTTTTTTATCTATACCAAGAGCCACCTCAAACTACTTGATTCAGAATTCCTAGGGGAGGAGAGCAGGCATTGTACTCCTTAAAAGCTTCCCCAAGTAATTCTAAGGCTATAAACTGATATGCTATCAGGGGCTGTCTGCCTGATGGGATTGTTGGTGTTTTTATTTCCTTCTCTTTACTTATCTTTTTTTGCCCTTACTATAAACATGTATTGCTTTTGTGATAAGTACAAAAGAAAAAAACACATAGCAGGGGAGGAACGTCTAGGCAATTTTTCACAGTGGCTAGCTCCATTATTAGAAGGGAGAGAGGTGTAGCACTTTCACACTGCGGTTTGAATTGTGATTCCTTGTAGAATCTGAGAAGGAGGTGGAGGCACAAGTACACCATTGTACCGCAGATCAATGCCAGTCCACAGAGAGATAATTAAACGATAAGCAAGCCAGCTCTAAAACACTGCACTCACTTTTGAAGTTTATTAACCTTCTTATTAGGCAAAGCCCAGATTTAACTGTCAACTGTCATCAGACCTTCACTAGAAGAAGACACAGTGTGCCCATAAATCTCTGGACAGTCTATAAAGTTGTGCAACAGTGAAGCAGATGCTGATTGCTGCAACTCAGACAAGCAAATTCAATGCCACCTGACACACAAAAAGGCCTAGTGGTGAAATGGTGAAATGCTCAGCAGTTAACGGAAAGGTCAGTGGTTTGAACCAAGCCCTGGTAATGTAGTGATCACAAGTTGGCCTTTGACCCACAAAGTTCACAGTTTGAAACCTCCAGCTGCTCCTAGGAAGACAGATGACATCTTTCTCTTGTGATGAGCTGCAGCCTTGGAAATGCAAAGGGACAATTCTGTACGCTATTCCACAGTTGGCTATGAATTGGTACTGACATGGTGGCAGTGTGGTTTTGGAGAGCAACTCTGAAGGAGAAACGATTTGGTAATCTGCTTCAATAAAGCTTCCAGTTTAGGGAATTCAGTGGGATTTTCCCACTCGTCACATGAGTTCTCTGTGAGTCAGAACCAATCCAATGGCACACTGAGCATCTGGCAAACAAAATCTGAAATAATCTGAGTTGTATGGCTAGAGCACAGAATAAGGATAAAGTAAGACATTTGCCCAAGTAGTAAGGTGGGTGGAGGTATTTGAGAAGGTCCATTCATAATATTCATGGGGTTGGGTACACAAGTACAAACGAAGGCCCAAATACTTCATTTCTGATGAATAATTTCAATCAAGCTAATAAACTGTTCATTAAATCCTGGGAGCCTTCAAAAAGCTTGTGCTAAAATAGAATTCAAAGACATAAAGAACTGAGGGTCCTGGGAATTGAAATCAGTAAACCAGATATATATATATATATATATATATATATATATATATATATATATATTATTAACTCAAGAAAAGCAGGCACCCTTTACAGACTGTATAAGGTTGCGAAACAAAAAGAAGTCACAAGAAGTTGAACTAGGGTCATAGGATCTATGCTGAAAGATTGCCATAGAAACTCTAGCACAATTGCCCAGATTTGGCAAGTGGGATGAGCAGGACTATTATGGTGGAAATGGCTCTCTGGTGATTTTCTGACTAGCATTTTGTTGCTAAAAATTTGTCTAATTTTCTCAAAACATTCTCATAATAAGCATATATCATCATTGTGATGGGTAGGTTTGTTATGCCAACATGGCCACAGAAGATTGGTAGGTCTGTTGTGACAGCACAGCCAATGAACACACAGAATTGAAGGGCAGAGATAGGAAGGGCTCAGCGAGTCCCACCCTCTCTCATGCTTTTGGGTCTTCAGACCAGCTAGCTGCTCTGTTCGTCCTGTGCCTTGACCCCCAAGCAACACTACCCGTGGTACATCTAATCGTGGACTGTTTTGCTGTGAGTTGAGGTTCCTTTGAGCCCTACTTTGCCACGCTCCTGGGATATATACCTCTTGATCTGGGAATTGTCAGACTCTGTCATCTGGCTGACTGATGGCGACCTGCTCTGCTGTTTGCTGCCTCTGACCAGATAGCCTGAATTGTTCTACAAAGGACTACTCAGCGGCCCTCAAGACTTGAAGAACTGCCAGTCTTCTAGCTGTCTCATGCAAGTGAGTTGCACCGAGCAATTTGTACTGCTTTATAGATAGTTAACTGTTTCTTATCTTATATATCCTTCTCTATATATAAATATATAAAAAGAATTACTAGTGTGCTGGTTTTATTTACCTCTCTAGAGAAACCTCTCTGTCATTCTTTGGTCCTCCAAAAAATTACTTTGAGCATTCCAAAAAGCTGCTGCTGTGGCCTGTGTGCTGACTGGACCATGTTCACCTGTTAGAAGCCATTGTTTTGATATTGTGTGAAATTTGGTAAAACTATTTTTCATCTCCTGTTACAATTGTTTGAAGAAATGTTTCCAGATTTTTGGGTCTATTTGTTAAAACTTTCCATCAAAAACTTTTCCCTTGCCTATAGCTATACTGGGTACAACAGTTTAGGTACTCATCAAGCAGAAAGCTTGCTCAAGTTTAATTTTTCAGTCATAAGTTTGTAAACTGAACCAATTGAAATGTATATAGTCATATCCATTGTTTCTGCTGTTAATTGTTGGTCCTCTTTAATTAGTGCATGAAGATGGATGACCTGCCACTGAGAGCTTTATCTTACCTGCACTCTTCTTAAAATGAATTATTCATTTGTAACTGCTGAGTTCTTTGAGGCATTGTCCCTTAAATTCTTTGTAAAACATTGATGATTTCACCACACTTCCAATCAGGCTTCACTATGAATTCAATATTTGTTTTTGCTTCAATTTTTTTATAATTCATATTGCTCTGGTAAGGCCTCTTTTCAAGCCGATGTCATGTGTTGGACCAGGTTGATTTAAGAAACAAGTCCAGAGACATCATATGTGTATAATAGAGAGATTTATATAAAGAGCAATTGTATATTGAGAAAACATCCCAGCCCAGTCCAAATCAAGTCCATAAGTCTGATATAAGTCCATATGTCTGATACTAGTCCATAAATCCCTCTTCAGATTCACACAGAATATATGATGGTGCTGAATGCACGAAGATCACAGGTTGGTGAAAAAGCTTGTAGATCCAATGGAAGTGGGAGCAACTCCAGGGCTCTGGCTGCTCTCAATTTGGCTCCATGTGGCTGGTCAACCCAAATGTGAAACAGAGAGAAGCAGGAAGTATCCATCATCCACACGAGAAGGCCATTCTCACAAGGAGGCATCATCAGACTGTGACCTGCGTGCTACTCTGGGCAGACAAGAGAAACAAATTCAGAGACCTTCATATGTATGAAGAAAGAGGTTTATATACAAGAGTAATTGAATATTGAGAAAATCTCCAGCCCAGTCCAGATCAAGTTCTTAAGTCTGATATTAGCCATATGGCCATACGGGCCAGTGGGTTGAAAGTCTCCTGGATTCAGTGGCATTGCAAGCATCTCAATGCTGGCAGCAGTCTCACGTGACTTCTCCAGTTTCCAAGGCAGCAGGTCTATCAGTGCAGTGCCATGCTTCCTGTCAGGAGAGGTGTCTCTCAGGGAATGAGAGTCCCCAAGGAAGTGAGCAGAGAGAAAAGAGCATCTCCCTCCTCCAAAGAGGAAAAACAGGAATTCCCAGAATCCTTAGGAGAAGGCCACACCCACACAGGGGCCAAATTGGCCATAGTTTGATTAACAGGCTAGATTCCTCCCCTGCACACTTAATGCTCAAATTGACACCAGTTTATCTAATGACCACGCGGACTGCACTCTACCCCTTCACTCTCAACATCCTCAAAATGACACACGATCATGTAACTACCACAGACACCCCTTGTCAACATGACACTTTTATACGATTCTTTAACCATACAAAAATTTTAAAATACAAGAGTGAAATCATATTTGTGCCTAACAAGAAAAAACTAAGATGCATGCAATTCGAAATGTGTCAGGTGAGGGGCTGAGCCCCGGTGGCGTAAGCAGTTGTGTGCGGGACTGCAGCCTGCAGGCTTGGCGGTTCAAATCCAGCAGTGGCTCTCAGGAGCAGTGCTGGATAGCTCTCATGACCACCAGAGGGCAGTGATGCCCCCCCCCAAAAAAATAAAGCAAAATGTATCAGCCTCATTTAAATATAATGCTCTATGAATAAAATTAAAATATTCCATACTTATCATTTATAGTCATATGAACACCTACACCATAATCCTATAACCCTATCAACATATTTCCTCATCTATGAAAGTTTGTAAGCAAGCCATTTCACACCTTTGTCCTCCCCATTTGGGGTATCCAAATACAATTCCACTCACTTGTATCAACCCTGTACTCTGAGGAGACAAGCATGTTCTTTGACGTGAATAATCTTCATTCTAGTTGGAACCTGTGAGTCCACATCCATGAGCAAAATCAAATCAAGATAGGCTATCCATAAAATCAGCAGAAATATCTTCTAATTCACAAGCTCAAAAAATATTCTTTTCATCTGGATGGATTCTGGTCATCTCAAGGTAGGTTACCTCCCTTATCCTCATCAGGGAACCCACTGGTTGTATCACCATGGGTCTCATCATAAATTCTCAGCCACCCTCATCCCCTTACGCTAGGTCATGAACTTCAGACAAGTCAACTTGCTCTTGTCTCCCCCTCTGTGAACCAGGTCCAAATGTGTCAGTGGCCAGACTCAACCCAACTCTGTTGCTGCCTTTCTCCCACTTCCACTCAATACATGGATCCAGGTGGATCCATGCAAGCATTGCAGGCTGCCCAAAGGCTCTTTTTAAAGTTCAGTCCTAGACAGAAGAATTTCTTCCTGGCTCGAGATTTTTCTAGCATCAGGCAAAAACCACTAGCTCAAAAAACAAAAATCCAAAGGGTTCTTATTTTATTCAGTGTGTAAACAACACTTCCATGGCAAGTCTCTTTGAATTCAATGTCCTGAGTGCTCCAAAGCACTGGATAGGACTTACCTTTTCAGAACCTTCTTTGTAGGCATGTCCTACATCGATTTAAAAATCCAAGTAGTCTTACATACTCTCTATTTTTATTTCCTAATGATCATTTCTATCACACATCATATCAATAACAATAGACAGAGGAAAATAGCATAAACCTAGTACAGTCAGATCCTAAACATTCTTAAAAGTCAAATTCTATCCTTCTCTAAACTTATCTTAACCTTTATGTAAACTAGCCCAATGATACAAAATATGGTCTCTGACTCCATCAAGCTAGGGCATTTTGACTAAGAGAGATGGCTCAAACTTCAAGGGACAATTTTACCCCCTAATTTGAAAATTTGCTTTTATCAATTCACTTTTGCCATTTCAAACAAGAATAACCAATGATAACAAACAAAGAATAGAATCAAAACTTAAATTTCCCATGTCTTTCCCCCTTTTTTAAAGAAAGTTATCAAGTAAACAATGAGGCCATATATGATCTCTGGCTAGCCAAATTAAAAAAAAACACTACTAGGCAGAGGTCAAACAAGCATCCACTCTCCATCTATATGATTTGTTTCTTTAGTATCCCAGGAAATTAAATTCAGAGACACTCATATATATGTGTGAGAGATCTATATCAAAGAGCTATTGTAAACTGAAAATGCATCTCAACCCAATCCAGATCAAGACCATAAGTCTGATATTAGCCCATATGCCTGATATTAATTTATAAATTCCTCTCCAGATTCCTGTTGCCACTCACAATGATGCAGAATGCAGAAATATCACAGGCTAGTAGATGCAGTCTTGTGGATCCAATGGAAGAAGTTATATATCTCCAGGGTTCTGTCTGCCTTCTGTGTGGCTCCATATCTCTTGTCAATGAAGCAGAGAGAGTGTGTGGCATGCCTCTTCTGATGACAGAATTGAGGGGGGGGAAAGTACACAGATTCCTCATGAGAAGGCCCTGCTCACAAGGAAGGATCAACCTGATTGACAAGCTAGACTTCACCCCTATACTTATTTATTAAGTTGACATAAAATTATGTATCTACCACATATCATATCCTTTTTATTTCCTCAAGCTAAATTCTGTTCAAATGTGCTGTAGAAAGCTAGCATTAATTTATTTTGATACAAAATACTTCTCTGAAATTCATGCATAATTTTTTGCTGATATTACTTTCCATAAACTTTTTAAAGATTCCTCATATATTCTATTTCCCTTCCCTGATAAGTGTCACTTTCGTAAAAGCAAAATGAAAAAATACAAAATAAAAACACAGTTTTCATATGACTAGAAATCAATAATATAAAAATTATTGGATTTTAGTATTATTACACAAATCTGGTTGTTTAAATGATCCAGCAATATTTAGATAAGTAGCAAAATAAAGACATACATATTTATGAGCTAGCATCCATCTCTTATATAACCTTTATTTTGCTTGTCATGATTTCAACAGTCACTAATCCTTTTGTAAAAATTAAGATTTCAGGAAGCAGCTTTTGTTTAAAATGTTTCCGTCAGTGAATGTTCAATGAGAAATGGGTGTTTACACAGGCACAAAGTACATTATCACAAGAACATGAGTAGGTGTAAAGAAGAAATAAAGTAATTTTAGAGTAGAAATCCAAAGAAGACACTAACTCAATCCATTGATCAAAGAAAACTTTCACAGACTAGCAAGCAATGAGAGCACACATCATTTCCGTAATATCCTTGCCACTGAGGCATAGAGTAGACCTAATCACAAGGACACATCAGATAAATACAAATGAAGGAGAAGTATGAAAAATAACTGGAGAACTGACAGGGTAGTGGTTATACATTGGGCTGTAACTTGCAAAGTCAATAGTTCAAAACCACCGCTGCTCTGTGGGAGAAAGATTTCCCATAAAGAATTACAGTTTTGGAAACTCCCATGGGCAATTCTATGGGTCCCATGGGTCCTATAGGACCACTATGAGTTGGTATTGACTCAATGTCAGGGAATTTTTTGCAGTGTGTGTGGGGGAGTTGTATACAAAATAAGGGGCGTACGGTATTCAAAAGTGTCAAGGTCATGAAAGCCAAGGAAAACTTTTCTTAAATTACAGATCAAAGATATGAAAGAGATGAGACAACCACATGCAATGTGATTTCGGATTCAGTCTTTTTACTGTAAAGGGCATAACTAGAATAACTGGCAAAACTAGAATGAGGTTTGTAGACTAAATGGCCTTTATTAATGCTAATTTACCAATGCTGGTGTTTTTATGTTCGTTATGTAGACAAATTCATATATGTCAGTTTGTCATATTGTAGTGACTTGCATGTTACAGGAAGCAACACTGCTAGCAGGGTCACCCATGGCAAAAAAAGTATTAGCAGAGTTTCTAGATGAAGAAGAGCCTAGAAAGAAGGAAACAGCTGCCCACTATTATTTCCGTTAGCTACCGAAAGCCTCATGAAAAAGCAGCAGAACATTGTCTAATATGGTGCTGGAATGAATCCCTCTGGTTGGAAGAGCTGCCTGTTCAAAGTGGAGTTAAATATCATGACAAGGATGAAAAAGTATTTTCAGGATCTTCATTTTCTGATGGCACATAACTCAAAATGATACATAAAACAACTGCCAATGTCTGTTAACAATTTAAATCTAGAATGCATGAAGTATGAATGTAGAAAAATTGAAAGTTGTTGAAAATGTAATGGAATGCACAAAGATTGAGATCCTAGGTCTTAGTAGCTGAAATGGATTGATATTAGCCATCGTGAATCAGATAATCATATGCTTTGCTATGCAGGGATGACAAATTTAAGAGAAAATAGGTCACATTCAATATCAAAAAAAAATATGTCAAGATCTATCTTGAAGTACAATACTGTCTGCCATAGGGTATTATCTATATACCTATAAGAAAGACCAGTTCATAAGACTATTATTCAAATTTACACACCAACCATTAAAGCTAGTGATGAAGAAACTGAATTCTACCAACTTAAGTGTGAAATTGACCAAATGTGCAAACAAGCTACACTGAGTATTGTTATTGATTATTACAATCAAAAGTTAGAAACAAAGTTAGAAACAAAAGTTAGAAACAAAGAAAAACGAATGGTAGTTGGAAAATATGGTGTTAGTGATAAAAATGAACTGGATATGGCATGGCAAATTTTTGCAGGACTAGCAACTTCTCTGTTCCAAATAGCTATTTCAACTATTTAAATGAAGGTGTTTTTATATACATGGAAGATGGAATACATAGGAGTCAAACTGATTACATCTGAGAGTAGAGACAATGTAGACGTTCCATACCACCAGCCAAGAGTTGACTATAGAACATGCCATCAATTGCTCATAGGTGAGATCAAGTTGAAATGGAAGAAAATTAAAACAAATGCATAAGAGTCAAAAAGCAGCTTTCAGTTAGTGCCACTTGAATTTAGAAAACATCTCCAGCACAGATTATATGCAATGAACACTAAAGACAGAAGACCTAATGAGCTGTCAATCACATTATACAGAAAGAAAAATAAAGGCATTAAAAAGACAGGAAAGAAAGAAAAGAACAATGTGGTTGACAGAGGAGACTGTGAAATATGCCTTTGAATATAGATCATTAAAGCAAATGGAAGAATGGATGAAGTAAAAAGAGCTGCATAGAAAATTTCAAAGGATAGTGTGAGAAGATAAAGTATTATAATAAAATGTGCAAATACCCAAAAGTAGAGGACCAAAAAGAAATAAAATGCTTGGCATAATTCAATCTGAAAGAACTGAATAGAAAATTCCATCCTCAAATTATGAAATTGAAGGATGCCATTGATATATATTGAATGGTATAAGAAGCATCAAAAGTTGATGGAAGGAATACACAAAGTCATTGTACCAAAAGAACTGGTTAACTTGCAACAATTTCAAGAGGTAGCATAGATCAAGAAATGATAGTATTGATGGAAGAAGTTAAATCTGCACATAAGACATCACCAAGAATCAGCCTTCAGAAATAGATGGAATACCAATTTAAATATCTCAGCAAGCTGTTGAAGCACTGGAAACACTCAATCATCTATGCCATGAAATTTGGAAGACAGCAACCTGGTCAAACACCAAGAAGACTCATCTGTATGCCCACTCCAAAGTAAAGTGACCCAATAGAATGTGGAATTTATTGGACAGCATCATTAACATAACTTGGAACTAAATTTTAGCTGAAGATAATTCAATAAGTGTTGCTCCAGGACAATGACAGGAAGCTACTAGAAGTCCAACCAGTTGTAGAAAGGATGTAACCATACCATTGGTTACAGCAGATGGGTTTTGACTGAAATAATGTAATACCAGAAATATATTTACTTGTGTTTTATTGACTATACAAAGTATCCAATTGTTTAGATAATTACAAACTATTGATAGCATTGGGGAGAACAGAAATAACAGAACACTTCTTATGCTCAAATACAACCTGTACATGAACCAAGACACAGCCATTATTAAAAAGCACCAGAATAGTGTGTGCTTTAAAAATCATGAAGAGCATAGGTCAGTGTTCCATCCTGTCAACATACTTCTTCTGTCTGTGAAGCTGGACTATATGAAGACGTCAATGGCATGGAGATTGGAAGATGACTCATTAAGAACTTGCAGTACATCAAAGACACAACGTTACTCACAGACGGTAAGTAGAACTTAGAGCACTTACTGGTGATGATAAAAACTGCAGCCTTCAATATGGTTTGCAATTCAATAAAAAGAAATCCCAAATTCTCACAACTGGACCAAAAAATGTTCCTGATAAAAGGACAAATTATTAAAATAGTCAAGAACATCATTTTGCTTGGCTACAATAAATGTTCACAGAAGTAGCATTCAAGAAATCAAATTTCCATTAGGCAAATTTGTTCCACAAGACCTCTTTAAAGTATTAGAGAGTGATGACGTCACCTTGAGGATTAAGGTATACCTGACACAACCCATTGTATTTTCAATCACCTCTTGTGTATGTGAAAGTTGGACAATGACTAAGGAAGACTGAAGAAGAACTGATGCATTTGAATTATTGTGTCAGTGAAGACTATTGAAAGTACAGTGGACTTCCAGAAGAATAAGCAAGCATCTTTTGGAAATATACCGGAAGTACTCCTTAGAAGTGAACATGTTGAGATTTCATTTCATACACTTTGGATATGTTATCTGAAGAGACTAGACTCTGGAAAGGTTATTGTGCTTGATAAAGTACAAGATCAGTCAAAAAGAGGAAGGCCTTCAACAGGTTGGAATGACACAGTCACTGCAGCAGTGGGGTCAAACATAACAATTCTGAAGATGCTACAAAACTTGGCAGTGTTTGGTTGTGGTGCATAGGCACACTATGGGTCAGAACCACATGATGGCAACATAGCACAAGGGACTCTAAAATACAATGAGGCACACACACATTAGAATATTCAACCATTTGAGATAGAAAAGGTCAACATTTACCCAAAGTTAAGAAAGATTAGGAAACAAGAAGAAATGTTTAAAACAGGAAATACAGGGAGAAAGAGGAATATGTGAGGGCACATTGAAGGGATTACAATGAAAGATGAAACAAAATGTGGCATGCATTGTTGAATCTGTGTGTTGAATGTGTTTGTAACTTTATATAACAGAGAAGCTGACCTACGTAATTTAATTTGGCACAGAAGATAAAATTATAAATGAGCTATTACTCTAACTCTCTAAATTTACCATGTAATAAAGGAAAAAATAAACTTGTGAAATAGCTTTGTTATGACTTGTTAAGTTCAAAGAGAGCAATGTGGGGAAAAATACATTGACAAGCTAAAGGAGAATTTGATCTGGACACAAAGATCAGATGATGGAACAACTACAACCTGACCCAGTTAATGAGCAATCAGAAAGCAGAGTGTATCCCTATCCAAGGGATATTCAGGAGCAAAAATACTGAAAAGAGTGAACCCAAAGCTGGATTCAAGAGTGACGTATATCACAGCGTGCCTGTCATACCGACCCTCTCAAGTTTAATGGCCATGGCTATGACCGCAAAGTCAAGTTAGCGCTGGATTGAAAAGGAACTATAATTTAATTAGTCTCCTTCTTGTGCAACCTGGTGTTATTGAAAAGTTTTAAACAGTGAAGTAGCATAGCCACTCTTGTCTGAAAGAGAACTGTTCCAGTCTATATAGATGAAATTGGAAAATGCTGACTCGATAAATGAATTAAAGGTTCTCAAGCATGCTGGGTGTGGGTGTGTGTGGTCGCATGCGCGTGTGTGCCATCAAGTCACTTCTGACCCATAGCCACCTTATGCACAGCAGAACAGAACGTTGCTTGGTCTTGCACTGTCCTCACAATTCCTCCCAAACTTAACCCACAATTGCAGACACAGCACCATTCCATCAGTTTGAGGGCTTTTCTCTCTTTTGCTGCCCCTTGACTTTCTCTAGGGACTGGTCTCTCCTGACAATATGTCCAAAGTGTGTAAGATGATGTCTTGCCATACTTTCCTCTAAGGAGAGCTCTGGATGTAATTCTTCCAAGACAGAATTTTTTCCTTTTAGCAGTGTTCAGTACTTTCAGTATTCTTCTCCAGCGCCACAGTTCAAATGCATCAATTCTTCTTCAGTCTTCCTTATGAAAATGAGGTAAGTGATTGAAAACACCATGGCTTGGGCTAGTTTACCCTTAGACCCATTCAATGCTTTTCAGTACTCTAAACAGGCCTTGTGCTGCAGATTTGCTTATGACAATGCTCTTCAAATCTCTTGACAACTGCTTCCATGAGCACTGATTATGGATCCAAGCAAGACAAAAGTCTTGGCGCTTTCAACTTCTCCATTTATCAAGATATTGCCTATTGATTCAGTTGTGAGGATTTCAGTTTTCTTTACATTGAGATGTAATCCATATGAAAGACTGTAATCCTTGATCTTCATTAGCAGGAGTTCTAAGTCCTTTACACAAGCCAGGTTGTGCTAGCTGCATATTGAATATTGTTAATAAGTCTTTCTCCAATCCTGATGCCACATTCTTCTGATGATGATTTGTTCAGCATACATAATGAATAACTCTAATGAGAAGATACAACCCTAGCACACATCTTTCCTGATTTTAAACCATACGATATTCCTTCTTCTGCACCACAACTGCCTCTTGATTTCAGATACATATTCTACATTAATACAATGAAGTGTTCTGAAGTTCTCATTTTTCTAAGGGTTATCCAGATGCACACACAGTCAAATGTCTTTGCAGAGCCAATAAAACACAAGTAAATATCATTCTGGTATTTTGTGCTTTGAACCAAAGTCCCTTTTAGGTCAGCAATGATGGCCCTTATTCCATACTGTCTTCTAAATCTGACCTCACCCATTAGGTGCTCCTTATGATGTATTGCTACAAATATTGTTGGATGATCTTCAGTACAATTTTATTTGCATGTGATATCAGTAATATTGTTCTATAATTTGAGCATTCTGTTGGGTCATCTTTCTTTGGAATAGGTATAGATATGGATCTCTTCTTATCAGTGGGCCAAGAAACTGCCTTCCAATGTCTTGGCATATGTGAATGAGTGCTTCCCGTGCTTCATCAGCTTGCTGAAGCATTTAAACTGGTCTTACACCAATTCCAGGAGGCTGATCTTTGGCTAATGTTTTCTGTGCAGCTTGGACTTTCTCCTTCATCCCCATTAGTTCTTGCTCATATGTTACTTCTTGAAATGCAAGATGTCCAATAGTTCTTTTTAGTACAGTGGCTATGTATTCCTTCCCACTTCTTTAGATGCTTCTTACTTCATTCCTTATTATATCCTTAGAATTGAGAAAAAACTTCAATATTGCAACTCAGGGCTTGGTTTGTTCTTTCAATTTCAAATATGCTGAGCATGTTTGTTCTTCCCATTTTATTGTGTAACTCTTGGCCTTTGTGCATTTCATGTATTTGGCTTAGTCTTCTCTAGCTGCCCTTTGGAATTTTCAGTTGTTTTACTTCATTCTTTCTTCCATTTGCTTTATCTACTATGATTAAGAGCAAGTATCTCTCCTAACATACACTTTGATCATTTCTTTCTTTTCTCTTTTCAATGACCTTTTTTGCTCTCATGTATGATATTCTTGATGTCCAGGTCTTGTGTCATTGGTGCTAAGTGCATCGAATTGTTTTTCAAATGTTCTCAAGATAGACTCAAGGTCCTGTTTCAGCTGTTGTGGACTTGTATAAATTTTCTTTAACTTTATGCTGAACTTACATATGAGAAATGTATTCTATGTTCCATGTCAGCCCCTGGCCTGGTGTTAGCTGCTTCTATTGAGTTTCTCCAGTGTCACTTTGCACAGACATAGCTGTTTTTATTTCTGTGTATTATAGCTGAAGAAGTCCATGTGTATAGCTACCTTTTGTGTTGTTTAGGAAAAGTATTTTCTATTAACAAAGCATTGATTTTTGCAAAATTCAATCATATGATCTCTTTTTGTTTGTATCACTAAGTCCGTATTTTCAAACTACTGCTTCTTTCTCTTTATTTTCTGTTGCATCCCAATCACCAACAATTATCAGTGCATCTTCACTGCATGTTTGATCACTTTCCAAGTGAATTCATTAGTAGAATTCATCAATTATTTCTTCAGTAGCTTTTGTGGTTGGTGAATAAATTTCAATAACAGATGTATTGACTGGACTTCTTTTCAAGTGATTAGGTATAATACTATAGCAGATAACATTGTACTTTTGATTTTACAATATCTGTTTTGACAATGAACACCCTCACATCTTTCCTCTTAATTGTATTAATTCTGGCACACCAAATCACATAATTTTCTGATTCAAAATAGCCAATACTGATCTATTTCAGCTCCCTGATGCCTAAAATATAGATCTTTATTGTCTCATTTCATTTTGGGCCACTTCAAATTTTCCTAGATTCATATTTCCCACATTCTAAGTTCCTATCATTAGCATATTTCTGCAGTTGTTCTCCTTATCTTGTGTCATGCCTCATCAGAAAATGAAAATCTCAAAGGCTTCCCTCCCACAGGCTTTATCTGACTCATGTCACCATGGCTGATGCTTCTCTGATGCATCCGCTCCTCCTCAGGCACATTTTGAGTGGCCCCTACCAAGAGGAACTCACAAGAAGCCCATACTCTGGCATCATCTCCAAAAATATTCTGCTTCCATTCATTAGGCTTTCGGTGTCTGAAAAGGTTTCAAAGATATGCATATGACACAATATGACAAACTGATAGTCAAGTAGTTGGGCCTTATGCATTTATAAACTTTTTTACTAAAGCAATCGATTCAGTTTTAGGGGATGCAAGATCAATTAAGTGAGGCCAGTTCTGCAACTATTAAGAACTGCTATTTCCAGACTCTCACATACAATGGTCTGTACTTTATATTCCAAATGAGCTTATCAGAATCTTTACCAGATCTTTTGTCAATAGGATGTGGGGTTCTATAAGAAAGATAGCATCATCACTATATATTCTTACAAAAGGATGTGTTTTTTTAGTTATATAGACTATATAAAACTAAGGGTTATTTTACATAGCAATTACCTCTAAAGCAAACATCATCATGCATATGGTAGAGCATAAAAGTAGCAAGGTTAAGAAAATTTCTTAGACATAACCAAATACCTTGAGGGAATGAGTCACAGGGCCTGAGCCTCAGAATCATAGTCTCAGGTTGGATCATAGACACAGTGGCTGCAGCTATGATTGTAAGGTCAAGTTAGGGCTGGATGGAAAATGGCCTATAATTGAGTTCCTCCCCCCCACCACCCACCCCCTGTGCAAACTAAGCACTCACGTTTGTGAGTAGCAACTGATGTCTTAAAAGTTCATAAGCAGTCATATAAGCTGTAACTATTGGTCTCTGTCAAGAGCAAAGAAGAATGATGAAAATGCAAGATGCATGGAAACAATTAGTCCAACTCAGAACAGAAAAGCTAAATTATGCCTGGCTACCACTACCAACTGCTTGGTAAGGGGTCATAGTAGAGGGTCCTGGAGGTAGCATGTGTGTGTGGTGGGTGGAACAAAACTCAAAGTTATAAAAGAGCCAAGCTTCACAGAGAGTAGTGGAACATTCAAGATTTTGGTCCTTAGTCACCCTTCAAGTCTGGAACTGAACTCACTCTGGTAGCTTGATCTTTAGACAAACAATAACACTAATGAGATGCATATGCCTTGCAATAATTAACCATTTGAGATCAAGGAGGCAGCATTTGCCCAAGGACAATGTTCAGAAGGGTTAGGAGAGGAGTGGAGGTGGGAAATACAGAGAGGAAATAGGATGAATATATTTTTTAAAATACACACATATGTGAACATAACTTGGAGTCAGAACTGAACATCAAAATTACAGAATCTCAATTTAGTATAGCATAAGCAAAGGTGAATCTATAGAATCATACTTCCAAAAAGTTAGCAAATTTAAGACATACGGTAGATCAAATAACTTCAGTATAGCTGTATTTCTCATAAATTTCTAAATCTACCTGGTTTCCTTTTCAGATAAGCCTTTTCTTCAGTGCAGCATACAACCCCCACATTCATATCCTACAAGTTTGGGACTTTTAGTTGTACAAAAAGTCTCTTCATACAGATTTGATAGTAAAACCTTGTGAAAGATGGCTAAAAACCAAAGTGGACTAAGTGCCTATCTATTAACCACAGGCAGCACCTGGGAGGCATGTTAGCCTTATTTCCTAGTCTGAGTCAGATACTACCACTGACTGTTGCCAGAAGAAAAGGGAAGACATGACTTCAGGAAAATGCGAATAATTGATGTGGTAGATTTTGCAAATGATTTGTTGCCTCCCCATTCTGATAGCCCTATGTCATGCTCTAATGGACTCGAAAGGCTGGAAAAGTACCTCTACACATCCAAATTCCTTATAGTGAAGGTTCTGCACGTGACTTAATTTTTGCCAGTTTATATGTAGTTAGCTTGTGTTGCTGATTCCGGCAAGTATATTCAAGGGCTCACTTGGTGAGACCCTTATAGATGGTCTCTAGCTTAATTGGGTAGCAAAAAATCTAGTGAAGGATATACAATTTCCTAAGGGTCATGGCTTTGGCAATGTAGTCTTGAAGTTAATAGTGGCATCCTGATTATTGAAAAATTATGTCAATAATGGGAATTTGAATGATGCTAACTTCTTCTAAAGACCATTTTGCTTATGGTGATTTTGCAATAGTATGGTCAGCACTTTAAAAACCATAGGAGCAAGATGGGGTTTTCTACTCCCATCAAGGGTTACAGTCTCAAAAGAACAACAGCACAGGAACAGGTTGACCTTCTACTATGTAGTCATTATGAATTGGAATTGACTTGATGACAGTGAGCAAGACTGTCCAAAAGAAGTATTGTTGTCCAGCACAAGATTTTTCACTTTCTATAAAGAATAGTCAATGAACTTTGTCCACCGCCTCCACCTGAAACTGGAAACTTCTGCATTGCTGTGATACTGAGCAGGATCCAGCAAAACTTCCAGACTAAGATGGTCTAGAAAGAATGGCCTGGTGATCTACTTACAGGCATCAACCAATGAAAACTCAATGAATCATACTTTAGATCCCTAACCAAACATGGGGCAGTACTGGGCAGTCTTTGGTTCCATTGCACATAAGTTGAAGGCTGAATTGACAACAGATAACAACAACAAGAACCAAAACCTTACTCTTCCCTCAAAAATGGCAGAAATCTCTATAGTTAAAGAGCCCTGCTTTTGCAGTAGGGTTCACATGAATGGCAACTGCTAGGAATGGCTTTGTGTTAGTCTGGGTTGACTGGAGAAACAAGTCCAGGGACACTTATAGGGTTGTATGAGAGAGCTTTATATAAAACAGCAATTATATATTGAGAAAACATCCCAACCCAGTCCAGATCAAGTTCATAAGTCTGACATTGGCCCATTCAGCAGATACCAGTCCATAAATTCATCTTTAGACTCACACAGCACAAGCATTGATGCCGAACTCAGGAAGATCACAGGCCAGTGGGTAAAAAGTCTTGTGAATCCAATGGCAGTGGAAGCATCTCCAGGGCTCTGACTGCCATCAGTGTGGCTCCATTTGACTTGTCAACAGAAATGTGAATCAGAAAGAGAGAGTATCCAGTCTCCAGGGAGGAAGACTTCCTTGAAATGACTGATGGACTAGATTCCACCCCTTCATTCTTAATATCCTCACATTGACACAAGATTATGCCATTACCTGGAGCTTTATTATCAACAACTGCGATGCTTCCTCTATTTCTGGCAGGTAGAAAAATTCTGGAATGATTCTCTCTGGACACATTATTCTTGGAGTTGTGGCAGGGGTGCGGGGAACAGGGGAAATCTTATTTCATTTTTAGTTGTTTTGTGTGGTGAGAACAATTTTCCCTTGGTGAGTAAAAATAAAAACAAGGAAGAGGTTGAATGCAAACATGTTTTACAAAGGACTCAGAAATTTTAGATATAAAGAATTTTTATTACCTTTTGTATTTTTTACATTGCCATTTTGCAAGGTATGTCCCTCCAGAGCAACACATACCTGCTTTCAATACTCATTGAAAGTCAGACTTAGTCTAAGCCTGGATCTCCTAAAAGTCACTTGAGAAATTATTTGCTTCTGTCATAATGCTGAGAGGCAACAAGTGCAGAACTTAAAACCAGTTGCATTGTGAAAAATCCTGAAATAGCACCAAGGGAAGCCCTGGATTTCCTGGGTTTGCTTTATGGACATCTTTTCCCTTCTATTCTATAAGAAAGAGAATCCCTCATGGCTTTTTCTCTGGCAGACAGATTCATTATTGCTGAGAAACCAGAAAGCATGGTTCCAGTGCAGTGCTAAGAGCTGTGGTGCTGATTGTATTTATATTACGCAACTAAGGATAAGATATTTCAGAAAGTACATGAAATGATCCATGGGAGGCACACAGGTTTAACAGGTGAAGGAAGGAAGGCAGAAGGTGGTCATCAGCATTGCACAGGGAAAAGTTATTATTGGTTATTAATGAGAGACACTGTAAATGGACAGAGGGCTGATATATAGAGCAATGACAGAGTCAAAAGACTTGCATATACAATGTGAATGTCAGAGAACCTAACAATCTAGGACTTTGGGGGGGGTTTCCATTGGACTGTCTGTAATAATAAAAATAAATTGCCACAGAAGTGAAATAAAAATGAGCTTTTTGGTCAATTTGGCCACTTATTAGTTCCAGGAGCTGGGGCACATTTCACTCTTTCTTTAACTCTTAGTTTAAAAAAAATTAAAAGCCAAACTCTTGCAATTGAGTCAATTCTGACTCATAATGATCCTGAAGGACCCCATCGAGCTTCCAACACTGTAATCTTATGGAAGCAAACTGGCAACTCTTTCTCTTGCAGAGTGGCTGGTGAAGTCAAACCACCAATGATTCTATGAGCAACCAAGGGCTGAACCACTGTACAATCAGGACTCCTTAAGCCTCAGTTTTCTCATCTCTAAAATGACACTAGTAACAGCAATCGGTCTTATAGACAGAAATTGCCTAGTGAGAGTTTATCTCGGTCTGTGTCATAGACTATGTGACCAACTTTCTGATTGTTGACATTATCAGGTAATTTTTAAGTTTCTTTGTCCTGAAACTCAAAACACTAATGAGAAAATGAAGTGGTCCTCAAACAAACTCTGTTGGAACCAAGGAGGTGGGAAGCACAGTGTTTCTTTAGGGAGGCTTGGGATCATTCTGATAAAAAAGTCTTAAATCAAAACCCCCTGCTGCAGAAGTAGTGATGTTAAGGGAAAGGTCTCACTGACATTTCCTTTATAACTACTGATGGACATGGAAGTTTATTTAAGCAAACAAAAACATGAAAGCCATATTATGGGAGCAAAATATGACCCAAACTAATGGAACTGAAGGTTTGTGTGCCCTGACTCAGTACACAAAGGTGATTCTGCTTATGAGAATTAGTTATATTCAATTAACAGGCAGAGAAATCTTTTCACAGCAACTATTTTGAGGTTTAATCTCATTTCTCTGATATTTTCTTTTTCTTTTTTCCTTCCTAGAGAAGTCCATTGCATCCACTTATCTCTTCATTTTTTTGTTTTTTCAAGAATCCTGGTGACTTTCTCAAGTAGGTAGGATGAACTATTGAGATCTCTTTCACTGAAAGAAGAATTATTATTCATGTAACTGAAAAACCCAAGGCATCTATGGACTTCAGAAGATGCCCATAGACATCTAAAGCTTAGACGATATCCACTTGAATCTGGATTTTTGTCATGTCTCAACTCATTTTCCTGTATCTAGTGGCTGGATCGCTTTATGATAGAGAATTGGCCACCAGATGTTGGTCTGGTTAGCAATGCCAAGAACAGATTTTTTTTTCTCAATGCCTATGCCATATGTCTTCAACTAGTTCACTGGATTGATGCGGGTCCAGTAATCATTACTGTATCTATCACTGTATCAAGAGGGCAGACCTAGTCCCATGATCACCAATCTGGGAGTTAGGATATAGTACCCTCCCCAACATGATGTTTTTTTGTTAGCAGAAGAAATACTGTGCAAATAAATTAGAAATCATCACATCCACTGGCTTTGGTTCTTCTTCATTTCTCTAGGCATTTTGTCAGTGAAGCTTAATAGATACCTTTTCTCCCATCCACTCCTTCACATGAGTAGTCTTTGTTCGTTCTAGAAGATTCAGTACACTTACTACTTTCTCCACGATGTCTTCCCTGCCTAGTCCCATAACAACTGCCTGGATTAGCAGTCCCTTGGCCCTATGATTCCCTTTGCACTTCTATTCCACTACACTTACATATTTATGTACCCCTGCTGACCTAACCTGAACTCTATGGGCAGCAAACCCATTGTGCTCAAGTTGGATTCCAGCTCATAGTGATCCCACAGAATGGAGTAGAACTGCCCCATGGGGTTTTCAAGGCTGCAATTTTGGACAGAAATTTTTTTACAGGGCACCGTATCTTTCTACCACAGTCGCTGGTGGGCTCAAAATGCTGACTTTGGGATGGCAGCTGAGCACTTAACCATTGCCCCACCAGGTTCCCTTCTCCAGGAACACAGAGCCTATCTAATCAGCGTCACATCCACTGAAATTAACACAGTACCTGCCATTTAATAAGCATTCAGTTAACCTTTGTTAAGGGAGTTAATTGATGAAGTAAAATTTCACATAAAGTCAAATCCAAAACATGTGGACAGTTATGCATATACACAGGTGATATCCAAAATAGATAATATGTTGGAAATTCCAAAGATCAATCAGAAGGCATGCCACTGTAGAACTGGGCAAGGAAAGTGGAAGACCTCTCCAAGAGCCATTTCAGCTAGCTACAGGGGGTGGGGAGATCCAGAGAATATAAGGGGCAGCAAGAGGGGCACATAGGGGTGGCAGTTCTATACCATGTCCTATGAAGATGTTTCCATAATTCCAGTACAGTTGTACTGGGGCATACTTGGAAATTTCCTGCTATACCTCAGTTTGTCTAACCAGATTTCTGTTTGTTATGTTAGTGAGCATCCAGTTAGTTTGCAGCTCCTGTGGGTCCTTTGTACAATGGAATAAATTGCTACCCAGTGCTGTGCCACATCCACAATTTGTTGCAGATCAGACCGATGGGATCCAGATGGTTTTCAGAGGACAATTTTCAGAAGTAGCTCACCAGTCCCTTTCCCTGTATATGTAAGTGATTATGTATTCTTAAGTATATACATTCAATATATAAATACATATATGATATATATAGACCTCCATCAATTTGCTCTTATATACTCTCCAATCGAAAAACTTCTGCCCCTAACCTCGTAGGTTCCTGGGAAATGTATCCCTGCTTGGAATGTTTCAATAGTTCTGTTGCCCATTAAAGAATCATCTGCTTGACTTTAGTTCCCAAAGCTGCAACAGTCCTTAAAAGGTCCCTTAGAGCTAGTCCAAAGATGATGCTAGTCTCAAACTTTCCTTTAAGCAGTCTAGTCATACGCTTATCCTTCCCCAGAAAACATATTCATATCCCAAGAGGGCTCAAAACCTGCCTCTAAAATGATGGAGCAAGTATTTGGAGTCATAAGTGATCTAAAGGCAAACAGGGTTGAAGAAACCTTCAGGGAAGCTAATTTTGCATTCACAGAAGAGGCAGCAGTGGCCAGGTCCTGCTAGTGGGTGAATTTACAACATAGAATTCTTTCAGAATGAGATATGCAAATTAAATCAATTAAATCCTGGCTGTGCTTGGTCATTCTAATGCACACACTCACCACCACATTAATTGAAACAGCGCTGAAGGAGTCTTAAATTCAGGGTAATAAGTTGTGTCTGAGATAATCAACAGGCAATGCATTCATATTAGTGCTGAGTAGGAAGCGCTGATTCTAAATCACTCCAGAATCCAGCATTGCTGGGAGAGAGGCTAATCATGTGGTGCGGATAACTAAGGAAGAGCTCCATTTTTCAATTCTATTGACAAGCGGCATGACTTGCTCAGAAGAGAAGCTGATTTTTCTCAGGACACTGTGGGGGCTTCCTGGCAGGACCTGTGGATCTGGGAGAAAGGCGTAAAAAGTGCCGGATGCTGCTGCATCTATCTCCTGGAGTGGTCTTGAAGTGTCTAGGTATCTACACTCTTAGGTAGAAAGAACCTGTGCTTCGTGATTCCTGGAAAAACTCCAGTCTTAAGGCAATAAGACTAGCAAACCTGATAACCTTCTGCTTTAAAACTCTGAAACACAGCCTATCAGAATGCTTTTAGCTTCCCCATAGTATCAGACTAAGATCCTGTAATGACTGGATGGTAAGATCCTGTAAGATCTTGGTACTTTAATGTGATTGGATGAAATAGTCTTGTAAGACAATTGGATGGACTGGCTCAGCCAGCTACATCTCATTTACATAACTGAGCCAGAAACACCTAATTTGCATAGCCCATAGTGTGGACCAATCGTTTTTCATGCTGTAAACCCATGCCCTTAAAAGGATATGTCTAGAAACCAGGAAGTGTGTGAAAGAAATTATCTGATTGGTCAATGAAACCTAGAGTCTTGCAAAAGGTGTAATGAAGTTAGATCTGTGCAGTCAAGTCCATCTCCAGAGCCTGTGTGCACTGTTGAATTGAAGTCATCACCCTCACTTCCCTGCATGCTGGACCTCTTTCCACAGGACGCTAAACATCCTGAATGTGAGGAAGCAGAGTATTGAGACCTTGGCTTAGCAAAAACTGAAAGGAATGAAATTGCAAGTAAAACTAAGCCAATAGCTAGAAGTCAAGTCAGAAGTCAAGATCCATCACACAACAGTACTTCAAGGTGTGGACACCATCCTGTTCTACCAATGCTTTTCAACAAGCCAATTTATCACTCAATTCTCTCCCCCTCCTGCCCCAATTTACCCATAATCCAGCAGCTTCTCTTGAACCCCCATTGGTAGAATTACTTTAAGTTATTCTGTAACTACATCTGTGCAGCACTTCTGCAACTGCCTTCTTACTGGCTGACCAAGTTCCAGTTTTGCTTTCTGCCAATTCTTTCTTCTAGAAAGTATAATGGACTTTCATAAAAAGAAATGTGAGCATGTCACTCGTGGTTGCAAAATGTGTAATGGCTTCCAGCTTCATGTTGAAAAACACCCAAACATTGTACCATGATACAGTTGGCAAGGGTAAGTGGACCCTTCCTACTTCTATAAATGTGACTAGGTGGCCACTCTTCCCACACCTTTACCAGTCACTAATTCTAAACACATCAGGCACTTTTTAGTTCCTCAAAGATATTATGCTCCTTCCTTCCTCGGGGTATTGTTAATAAAGTGCCTCTTGCCTGAAACGAAACCTCATCTGTAGTATCTACATGTAGCTGCCTCCTGTTCTTACTCATCTCAGTCAAAGTCACCTTCTCAGTGATCCTTCTCTGGCCACTCTACCCAAAGAGCATTATTTCCCTCTTCTGAGACACAATTTGTCTGTACTATCCAATATCGTCTACCCCCCCACGCCCCCACCACACACACACACAAAGTTGGATATCTTCTTCTAGCATTTCCTCATTGTCCTCTGAGCTCCTTTCAAGAAACCAATTCCGTCCTCACACCCTCACCCCAGTCATCTCAAATTTTCCAAAGCTTTCACAGAAGCAAGGAAAGATTAAATACTCAGATTTGCTCCTGCTGGGATCCATTTCTCTATCAGCATGCACTCTCCAAAATAAAAGGGATGGTACTTGAATAGCAGGGGACTCACTTGAGCTGATTTGTCTTCAATCCAGTCAACAAGGTAGAGCAATTTAACTTCACATTTAGTATCACTTGTTCTGCTAAATACATTCTAACAGAGTCTTAATGATCTGACCAAGGGAGTACTCTATCTACATATAAGTTGACTGGTTGAAAACTTGAATTTCCCCACCAGAGCCTTCATTGTTACTACTTGATTTATTAAGCTATCCATCAAAAGTTTCAATACTCCAAACATGCTGTCATTAATACATTTCTATTCAACTATCTCTTGCCTTTCTGTTTCACTTCATAGAATAACTTCTGGGGACTGATGCCTCTAGGTATCTTTACCAAGAGCCTTTGGTACTTCCATTTTATCTCAGGTTCCACACACACTCTTCACCTTTGACCTCTGGATTATTTAAGGAAGTTTTGACAAGTCTTAAACAACTTGTGTACTTCCTAACATAATTTCCCCACATTAGACATGTGATTGCTTCTAATGCTTGCTAACATCTACCTTTTCTATCAATTGATTAGGGTAGTCCACTTAATCAGATCCATTTCTGCACACTCACTCATTTTCACAAATATGCTAGAGAATATGTTGTAAAAGGAAGTATATGGACGGGTGCCACTTTTCCTTGAGCAAATAGAGTCCACCAAGTTGCTGATTTGTGTAGTTGTATTTAAATATATTTTTAAAACAAAATATAACCTCTTGTTTTTAACTTTTTAAAAACCACTTAAGAGGGGCTCATGTAACTCTTATCATAATCCATATAGCCATCCATTTTATGCCAAGCACAGTTGTCCATTTGTTTCCCTCATCGTTTTCAAAACATGTGCTTTCTTTTTTTTTAGATCATTTTATTGGGGACTCACACAACTCTTATCATGATCATTACATACATCAATTTGTACATTTGTACATTTATTGTCATTATCATTCTCGAAACATCCTCCTTCTACTTCAGCCCTCGGTTTCAGCTCCTCATATTTTCTCTCCCTCCTCACTCCACCTCCCTCATGAACCCTTAATAATTTACAAATTATCATTATTTTGTCATAGAATGCACTGCCCAATGTGTCCCTTCACCCAACTACCATTCTTGACACTGATCCTGAAGAGTGCATCTGTCCTGAATCCCCCATGTTTCCAGCTCCCGTATACATTCCCTACTCTAGCTGGATTTGTAAGGTAGAATTGGGATCATGACAGTGGGTGGGAGGAAGCATTTAAGAACTAGAGGAAAGTTGCATATTTCATTGTTGTTATATTCTACCTTGACCGGCTCGTCTCCTCCCTGCGACCCCTCTGTAAGGGGAGGCCACTTCATCTATTGATGGGCTTTGGTTTACCGATCTGTACTCTCCCTCATTTATAAAGATATGATTTTTAGCTCTTTGATGCTTGATATCTGATCCCTTCGACACCTCATGGTCAATCAGGCTGGTGTACTTCTTCCATGTGAGTTTTGTCGTTTCTGAGCTAGATGGCCATTTGTTTACTTTCAGGACTATAAGACCCCAGACGCTTTATCTTTGATAGCTGGGCACCATCAGCTAACTTCACCACATTTGCTTATGCACACATTTGTTATCAGCGATCATATCAGGAAGGTGGGCATGCAATGCCATGATTTTTAGTTTTTTGATTCCTGATAACTGTTTCCTTTGACATTTGTGATCATGCAGGCTGGTGTTCTTCTTCCATGTGGATTTTGTTGCTTCTGAGCTAGATGGCTGCTTATTTACTTTCAAGCCTTTAAGGCTCCAGATGCTATATCTTTTGATAGCCAGACACCATCAGCTTTCTTCACCACTTTTGCTTATGCACACATTTGTTTCCAATGATTGTGTCAGGAAGGTGAGCATCATGGAATGTCAATTTAATAGAGCAAAGTGTTCTTGCATTGATGAAGTATTGAGTGCAGGTCCAATGCCCATGTGCTATCTTAATACTAACCCTATAAGTATATGCACATAGATCATTTTTAAAGTTTAACCTTCTGTAAGATTGAAGAAGTGCAATGGGGGAAAGGGAAGATTAACAATCAATCTATTATTACTACTGTGATATCTTGCTTAAAATTTACCTTCTTTATACTAATACCATCCAGTCAATTTTGACTCATATTGACCCTACTCTAAGGCAGGATAGAACTTCTTCTGTGAGTTTCGAGACTATGAAAAGACTAGCCATTCTTCCGTGGAAGGGCTGTAATTTCAGATCAGAATAACTGATAAGTTGTTTTCTAGAACTTAATTTCTTCTCTTTCTACTTTCTTTTGTGCCTGTTTCCAATAAAATAGAATCAACCCCAAATATCTAAAGGTAAAGAAATCAGAGACTTCTATAATCAAGTACCAGGATTAGAAAATGTAAAGGAATCATAGGACACAAAGAGCTGGGTTTCTGGACTATTTTGGCTATTTACTATTTACTAGTGCCAGAAACTTAATAGACTGCCGTGCTGTAAAATAGTAGTGATAGCATCAGAATCCATCTAACTTCAGGGTGGAATAAGGACCGGTATCAGACCAATGCTGATTCTTACAATGTGTCAGTAAGACATCCTAGTATTCACCAAGCTTTTACCCAGTTCTGACACCAGCTGTCCTTATCATGAAAATCGACTTCCTACATTCTGCAATTGATCCAAATGGCCACACAGATTGACATAATTGTATCATTAGGTCGATTATGGAGGAAAGAACAGGATACAACTCAGATCAGACTTAGCAACTTATGACTCAGGATCTGGATCCAGATCCAGATCAGGCAGCTTCCAGGAAAGTCTCATGTCTTCAGTTCAGGGAAGTTCTCTCATCTCCTCCAGTTGTAGTATCTCTCTCAGAAGAGTCTTTCTCATGCCCCCCTGAAGACAAATTGCTCTTGATTCCTCAAAAGAAGCTCCTGTTGGCCCTCTGTCTGTTGCCACAAGCTCTGCTGCAGGATTTCTTTCATATCTATTATCATTGACTCTACCCCTGGGGTTCTTTTGACCCTGTTACCATCTCCAGTATTTCAGACTTGGACACAAGTTACAGCTCTTTTAGGGAATTACTTGCCTCTCTTGTTTTTTTCTCTTTTTTCTTCCTTCTGCTTTTTTCTGTCTGAAAAACACACACAAATAAACAGCTATGTGAGGCAGGCTGGCTGTGTAGAAAACACACGCACACATGGCACCGCATGTACACATACCTCTTTGTCAACTTCAAGGGATAGTCATCTTATTTGCATAGTCTATTGACCAATCTTTGTAAGGTACACACCAATCACAGGGCAGGGTCAGGAACAGACAAAAAATAGGGACCAGGATGTATACAGTTTATGTCAACCAACATAGACAAAGCAGCAAACCATCTAGGGTAGAAAACTAAGGTAGTTATTTCTCCTTAGAATTTAGGGTTGGCTGATGGAGTGGAATAGTTCAAATTGTTTTCTCCCCAAAAAAAGGCAAAAAGACAAAAAAGAAACTCATTTGCTCACCTATGCTTACTGTAGTTGCTGCCACCATAAAGGAATGCTGTTAGTCCTGCCTTGTGTCATTGGATCAATATTTAGAGTCCTTGGTGAGAGGATATAGTGGGCTGAACCTAGCTCAAATACATATGCCCTGTGTGCTATGCAACATGGAGTGAGGGAAGGAGGAAGGAAGGGAGGGAGGGAGGGAGGAAGATCAAGCTTGTTTCTGAGAGAAGATGTTGTGTTGCATTGCCAAGACCTCGGTTGGGACCCAGACATTCTTCCCCCAGCTGCTGGGGATATTGCCTATAGATGCCAGGCAGTAAATATTTTCTGGAACAAAATGACTCATCTTTCTTCTACAGAGAAACTGGCAGGTTTGAACCATCAACCTTGCAGTTAGCAGTCCAACGCTTATCTGGAAGCACCACCAGGGCTCCTTATAGCTATTGGAATGGGCTTTACTTAGGAAGGACGAATAAATGAGATAAGGAAACTTTCCTGATGTGACAGAATTTTTTAGAATATGCATATGACTGCACTTGAAAACTTTTTTTAATGCCAAAATCTGACCTTAGTATGGGAAACCACTTGGAAATAAAGTGGCATCATGGGTTAATTATTGGGCTGCTACTCACAATATCAGAGGCTAAAACCCACTAGCTGGTTCAAGTGGAAAATGTGAGACTATCTGTTCCTGTAATTATCTACAACTTTGGAAACCCAATACCAAGTCACCACGAGTTGAAATGGACTCAACAGCGGTGGGTTTGCACCCATATTTTAAAATGTCTCACTGCTCTTCTCTCATTTATTTATTATCAAAGATAAGATGCCAGAAGCAATTTTGCTTTTGTCTGACCTAATGCTCTTCTCTCTTCTCGGAAAACTTTGCCCTATTCTCTATGTGGTATGCTTTGGTATATATATCTCAGGATAGAGTTGCTGTTCAAAAGTGCTCATCCACAGGCTGCATATTCATGACTGTCTGCTCCTTCCTATTCTTCATGCAACAGCTACCAAATTCATATTGCATGCTTACTGTTTGCCAGCTGGACACTTCATGTGTGACCTAGGTTTGAGAACTGAAGCATAGAGGCAACTGATTCTATCCTAGTCAGTTGTATACATGTTTCCCTGGACACTACTCAATCAATGGGCATCTTGGGCACACTGCAGATTCTGAAAGGTATAAGAAGAGCAAAGTTCATCACTTGAGAAAAAAATGCACAGTCACGCACTGACATTTCTCCCAAGATGGTACAAGAAAACATCACACTTAATGACTCAGTATACATCTTCAGGTATAGTCTGAGCTTTCCCATGACTAATTATGATGAACTTTCTAGAGAAAAATATTTGCATTGTGAAAATATTATCCATTTCAAAAGTCATATGTTTTTAAGTGAAACTATGATTTAGTGCCTGGGAAGTTTTGCAGATGTGGTGGTAAAAGCATTTCCTGCTGCATTTGGAAAATTTCATCACATTTAAGCTACTTAAGGCTTTTTTAAAAAGTGCCCAAACCTTACAAAGTCTTGGGGCAGTCCTCAAGAACAAACATGACTAAATATAACTAAACATAATCTAATTTAAGCTCAAGTTTGGAAAATTTTGATTTTGCTGACTCATCCTCATTTTTGAAAGATTTGGTAGGACCAAGAGTGGAGTGACCAGTAAGTAATGAAGACTGCTTCAGTTCAGCATCCCTTAGCAACCAGAATTTCACTTTCCTGTTGCCATAACAACGACAGCCTGAACATCAAGGTCATCAAGCCCACTGAGCCTCTTTCAGGAAGCAGAAACTCGCACACTCTTTCCAGGCTTTTTTTGTCTGCTTGCTCTCACAGGAGACATTTTATAGAAAACAAGATTTGCTTCCCCTTTCACTCCATGGTTCTTTAGAAGGCAATTTATTTAAATAATGAAGATAATCCATAATAAAGTAGATGAAAGGAGTTTACCTCTTAGATTGCTAGAGTGGGCATAGTTAGGCATTTAAACAGTGCTGTATCTTTAACTGGCCCTATTTTGAAAGGAGAAAGAAAGAATATGATAGGGGGCAGGGTTTTGAAATTCTGTGAGCGTTGAGTTCCAGAATGACAAAGGTTATAAGTTTCAGTACTCACTTGGGTCCTCTGCAGAGAGGGGGAGGTTGAATTTGATGATCTTTATGGTCCCTTTCAGTGTTCCCATTCTGTGAATCTGCACTTCAACAGGTGACATTTTACAAGCATTTATTGTAAATGGTAACTGAAAGCTAGCCCCAGCTAGCTCAGAAAACAATCAGCTTCCAGAAACAAAGGCATAAGACTCCTCTCAATATAAGCTTTTACGCATATTGCTATATGTGCATTGAGCTTGCCACTCCAGAAATATTGAATCACCACAAGCAATTTTCAGCAGGGATAGTTTCCCTTCTTTTGTGATCTCTTTGGAATTCTTATAATTCTTTGGAATTATAAATAAATAGTCGCTATCTCTACTCTCCTTGTTGGCCCTGAGGGGTTTATCTATCCTGGATTTCCTGTATTTCGGGATCTTATCTGTAGCAGTGTGCATATGCTGGTCTAATCCGACTTGTAAGGTAGAATTGAGGTCATGACAGTGGAGAGGGTTGGGGGAGAAACAGGAACCAATCATGGAATGAATCTAAAACCCTCTCCCAGGAGGACGAATAATGGAAAAGTGGGTGAGGGACCACAGAGGATGATGTGGAAAAAGTAACCTATAACTTATCAAGGGCGTGTGAGGGAGGGAGGGGGAAAATGGGGAATTGATATCAGAGGCTCAAGTAGAAAGAGAATGCTTTGAAAATGATGATGACAGCACATGTGCAAATGTGCTTGATACAGTGGGGGAATGTATGGATTGTGATAAAATAAGTAAGAGCTTCCAATAAAAAAATTTGTTTTATTTTTAAAGTCGGCATTAAAAATGACTCTTTGCCACAATTCTCACCCCACTTCAGAGGAATTAACTACATATTAGCACTTGGAGATAACATGATTTCATGACTCTAATTAAGGCAGATAAATAACCCCCTAGTAAAACTGGCTGGTCTTTCAACTGAAAAGGAAGGATTGACTTAGGCTATGTACAAGAACAAGAATGCACATTCTGGAGTTCCTTGGTACTACAGGTGACTAGCAAGCTTGGGGAAAAGACCTGGCAATCCACTGCCCACAAGACAGCCTTTGAACACAGTTCTACTCTGGCACATATGGGTCATCATGAAGCAGAATCCACTTGGTGGCCACTGTTTCACATGTGTGTTTTGTGTGTTGAATACATTTCAGATAAACCCCACTTGCCAAGCTACTATTAATCTTAAATATCATCTGAACATCTGAATTTCCAATCACACAGGTAGGTTTCCATGCATATCAGAGAACATATGGGACATGTGTGCTGTGCTTATTTATTGAACCAAAGATTTTGCCATTCCCGATTTTGGTTGATTATTGAGTAAATCATGATTTTTAAAAAATGTTTTAATTAGTTGAAAATAGTTGCCTTAGGATACTCTGCTAAAGATCTCTTTCTTTCATTTTTCTGAATCTACTGTGTATATGAAAAAGTGTTACTACTAGGGACTAAGTTTATATATACAAGTGTTTATTCCAAGCAAAAAGTTTATTCATGCCTCTGTGATCAGCAGATAAATTATCTCAGTAATACAATTACTTTTAAAAAGGAATGTACTTTTATGCCATCAGTTTGTGTAGGGAAGGCATTTTTAAGTCAAGACTAGTAATTTTTTTTAATTACATCATTCCATAATTCAATCACTTTAAGCAGTATAGTACAATTGCTATCACAATCAGTTTCAAAACATTATTTTCCTTCCTTGACTTCTTGATACCAGCTCCCTTTTCCCCACCTCTCTAACACCACTGGAACCTCTGTCCTGCCCCCGCCTCCAAACACTTATTAGACTTGCTGTTCCTATAGGCTCATCATTCCTGAGTTTCAAATACTGGAAAACAGAAACACATATAACACAAATTCAAGATGGTGATCCCTACAGACATAGCACATCTGAGATAAAGTCCAATAAGAACAAAAGATACAGAAAATGTTGAAAACCAAATTAGGTCTAATGTGCATCATAGAGGGTGGGGATCAACTGGCAAGGTTTTAACCATTCAAGTCAGGTTTTCTCTTTGATCTTCTGTAGTCATCCCTCTCCAAGGTACTCCAAGAACCACTTTCTCCCATTCCTCAATTTTGGAGAAAGGGAGTTCAACAAAGGCTTATGTCCTATGTAGTTCCCACAAATGAACCTTGGGCTCCCACTGTCATCCACAGCCTTCTGCAATCCAGAATCTCACAGTTAGCCTCTGATACTATTCCCTTCTTTAGCTTCAGCTTTCCATACTCGTTGGACCATAAGACGCCCTTTTCCTCCCCAAAAAAAGTGGAGGGGGGGGAAATGAGTCTTATGACCCGAAGGTGTGGCACCCTAGAATATTTGCTTATGATCCCAAGCACCTGCTTACTGTCTGCAGTTGTTTGCATGTTGTATATTGCTGTGTGTTTGGGAGGAGTCCTGCCTCCTGGAGTCTCAATGTCAGTCAGGTCACATTATTGACAGAGTGCACGTCTCCCCTCGTTTGTTAATGGAAGTAATGACGGTTCTTAACACCAATGTTGAGTTTACACTGTTAAATATTGTGGTATTTTGCTTTATTTTATTAATTATTTTAGTATACTGCAACTATTTGGTTCAGAATATTTTTTCTCGGTGTGCCTTATGGTCAGGTTCATCCTATGGTTCAAAAGAATATAGCATATTACATACTATCCTTCCAGGTGCTTCTTCCTTATGGAGTTAGCTGACATTTCATGTAGATGGCTGCTTGTTTGGAGGCAAGCTTTTAAGACTCGAGACACAATTGTATGTGATAACCGGGCACCATTTAATTTCTTCACTACATGTTGCTGTAGCACCCGTATCTTCTGTGTTTCCTTCCTGAAATATCAAATTTCCTACAAAACTCACAGTAGACATATTTCCAAATCATTTTTCTACAGCAGATTTACAAAAATGTTTCCCCACATAAAACAGTCTCTTTCAGTTGTGTCAAACATTTTAAGGAATGCCAGGAAGGTCACAAAGATGAACCAAGAGAGCGAAGATTTGGTGAATGAAACTGTCTGAATTCTAGAAACTATTGAAATAAGTTTGTAGAGTCATCTGTGGTGATATAACTACTGAAATTACTTGTTATATCTAGTTTTGAAAAAACATCTTGACCTCATCAAGCTTTTGGCTTAATGGGTGCCAAAAGTATTAAGCAAAAATCAGGTAGCTCACAAAACTGACCTTTCCAAACATCATGTAAGCACAATTGATAGTGATGAGATGATATCCTGGATGAATCAAAATCCAACAACACAGTCACTTCCAAGGGGATCTTTTGGACCAATTCAATTCTTGACAGAGAAGTCAACTCAAACAATTATGAAAAATGATCTTAAGATATCAAAAAACAAAGATTTTGACAGATTATCTTGATGTACACTGGAGGGTCATGGAGGCTTATTTGGAAGACATTTTAAGAAAATTGAAAATCGCATTGGTGATAAAGCTACATTGGCATACAAAGCTATGCCAACAAATCTTTTCCATCACAATGATGGACCTCTCATTCTTCAAGAATAGTAAGAGCTGACCAATGATGACTTCTTTAGCATCCCTTACCATATCCATCCTATGACTCAGGTCTTGTCCCTTCAGATATCTTCTTGTTTTCCCAAACTCAAAGAACATTTAAGAGAAAATGAAAATTGTCATTTTGATGTTGTATAAATCAAACTGCACAGAATTCTTTGAGGAAGGGTTAGAGAGATGGAAATAAAGCACTTGGGAGTATATAGGCCTGGACAGAAGAGATGTCAACAAATAATAGTTTCCCATTTTGAAAATGTTGCTTCTAAAGGTTTCTATCATTTTCTAGCAATACTTTTTTACTTACCCTAATCTGTGTGTGTGCACATGTGCATGTTTTCTCCTTTAAAAAAGCTAGGTTTGTGTTTAGAATTATCACCTGCACCTTCCCTAATTTGCTGACCTCTCCTGATATCAGACTCTTAGTGCTTGGTAATCACAATTTTTTTTAACTTACCGTCATGCTCACCTTCAACTGCTAGGTTAAGTGTGATACCTAGAGCACAGCTCATATCATTGAATATTTGGAGGTGGGGCAAGGGGAATAAAGGTTCTTTCCAGAGTAGCACACAATTCTATGCTGACACGTAAGAGGTCTCCTTAAGTCAGTGTCAACTTGATAGCAACTTGTTTACCTAGAAAGTACAATCAAAAGGTTTATTTTGTTTTAGTTATATGCATCACTTAAGATTCCTGGACATACACAAGAGAATAGAATTGCAACTTCCTTTAGCAAGAAATGTTTATTCAAAGGTGTCTTAGTTAGTTAGTGCTATACTCTCCAGAATTGAATTGGTAAAATATCCTTTATAACGAGTTGGCCTTGACCTCACCCTTTGAAACCAAGGCAATCCTGCTTCCCAAGCACCTTCCAACAATTCTACTGACCTCCAAGTTGCTCCAGGAATGGTCCTTTTATTTTCTTGGATAACAACAGATACAGTTCCTTAAGCCTATTACCTGCTTGTAGAATTATAAAAGACACTCTGTATTCTTACCTTTCATTCTTTCTTTGCTTTCTTCATTCTAAGCAGCTGGATTCTTTGCTAGGGACCTTGATTATATCCAAAAGTCACAGTCTTAATTTCAATTAAAAAAAAATGGGTAGCCACATCCTTGGTGAAAATTCCAATACAAATGTCCTTAGTTCATGCAAAAAAATTTTGTTTTACACTGTTCTTTTTTTTAAATCATTTTATTAGGACCTTGTACAAATTGTCACAATCCACACATACATCCATTGTGTCAAGAACTTTTGCACATTTGTTTCCCTCATCATTCTCAAAACACTTGCTTTCCACTTGAGCCTCTGGATCCACTCCCCATTTCCCCCCCTCCCTCCCTACTATCCCCTCCCCAGTGAACCCCTGATAATTTATAAATTGTTATTTATTTTGCAATATCTTATACCATCTGTCGTCTCCCTTCACCTACTTCTCTGCTAGCCATCCCCCAGGGAAGAGGCCATGTAAAGATCGCTGCAATATGTTTTCCCTTTCCATCCCCCACCCCCCTAACCCCCACCGCCATCTCCACCCTTCCATTATCATTCTTCTCACCACTGATCCTATTGGGTTCTTCTGGCTAGGATTACCTGTGTTTCCAGTTCCTATCTGTACCAGTGTACCAGCCAGATACACTGTTCATTTTTAAGTCCACCTCTTTCCTCTTTCAGTTTAACATTAGCAGCAAGGCATACCTACAGGGCATTTTTAAGATTTTGTTTAGAATTTCCCTCAGCCAAATACCTAAAATCATCACTTAGGAGTTCTACCTTCAACCAAAACTTCAAATGTAATTCAGACAAGTGTTTTGCCACCACATGGGAAGTATTATCCTTCTTCCATTGTCCAATCACATCACACTTAACCATCACATTTCCAGCAACACTGCTTTTCTTACTTCTTGTATTCTCTAAGAAAACATATTCTTCCTCTTTAGTTCTTCTCACTTCCTTCGGAGGAGATAAACCTTTCAATGTCAAGTATAGACTTGTACTTTTAAGCACCTTAAGCTATTTTCAGTTTTGATTCATTAACCATTTCCAAAACTGTTTCCACATTTTAGCACTCTACTCTTCTGGTTCTAAATTTTGTCTTGGTTATCTAGTGTTGCTATAACAGAAGTGCCACAAATGGGCGGCTTTAGCAAAGAGATACTCATTTTCTCACAGATTAGGAGGCTAGGAAAAGAAATTCAAAGTACTGACTGTAAGGGGAGACTTTCTTTCTTAGTGACTCTAAAAAAAGTTTTTTTCACTTTTAATATCTCTTGGATGCTCTTCATATGATGTGACTCCTCTCTGCCTCCATCTCTCCTTCTCTGGTCCTTATTTAATCTTTTTTGTATCTAAAATGAGAGAGTCTCAAAATACATACCTTATGCAAAGTCTATCTCATGAAACCTAGAAAGGACAAGTCATTCCCAGGACTGAGCCCTGGAGGCATAGTGGTTGAGTGCAGAGCTGTGGCTATTGACTTGGTAGTTCAAATCCAGCAGCAGCTCTCTGGGAGCAAGGCTGGGTAGCTCCCACAACTACCAGAGGGAAGCGATGCCAAAAAAAAAAAAGAATATAAGCACAGTCACATTAGGGTTACACATATATTTTGGTGTGACACAAAATGGGAAGATCATGCTTGGGAATGGCAAGGGCTTGGAGCCTGATTTACAAGAAGCAGAAAGCATAGCAACCCTCTCCTTTCAGAAACAGTATGGTCATCCTTTGCACATGGTGCCCCCTACCATTGTTGCTACCATTTTCACTAACTGCCGGTGGGAGGGTAATCCACCATTCTTGCAATGGAGTCACCTCACCTTCTGAACCAGGATACCAGGACATGGGATCCAGCACACTTCCAGTAGAGGAGGATTGCTCCTCCAAGCTGCAAGGGGTGGGGGTGGGGGAACTGTTACCATTTGGAAATTGGAGCCGATGAAAACCAGTAAATCCTTGCTATTCCAAGTAATGGGTAAATCTATTATCTCAGATAATTTCTCTAGGAAGTTGCATAAGATGGGTGGCTTAAAGGACAGAATTTACTGTCTCACAGTTGAAGAACACAGTACTTGGAATTCAGCAGAATAGTTCCAATTCAACAGAGTCATGTTATCTTCAAAAGCTCCAGGGATATTGGGAGCTGATATCAGGGTTCTAAGTGGACGGAGGATGTTTTGAGAATGATGATGGCAACAAATGTGCAAAAGTGGACTGCATACAATTGATGTATGTATTGATCATGATAAGAATTGGATGAGTCCCAAATAAAATGATCTTTTTTAAAAAAGGCTTCAAGGAAAGATATTTTCTTCCCTCTCCCAGTTTCTGGTAGGAGTCAAGTTTCCTGGGACTGCAGTTACAGTATAATTCAATCTTCACAGAACCATATCTTCTCTTTATCTCTTTCGCTCTATCTCTGTGTGTCTCTTTTCCCTTTTTGAAAGGACATAATGAGTGGATTCAGATTCATCCTATTCTAACATGATTTCATGTCAATGTAGCTAAAAAACATGTTCAAAGTCCCAAGCAAGGTCACATTCACAGCAATTAAGGGTTAGGACTTCCCCATATTCTTTTGGGGGTACACTTTGATCCAGAAGAGACATTAAATCCTAAAAGTAAGCAAGTAGGCTATCTTTTAGGGGATTCCTAACATAATGCAGTGAAAGTAGAGACTGGTCACACACGTAGGACCCTATACAACCTAAGTGATCTTGTTAGGTGTGTTGGCATAAGTCAAGAAAGCATCGTGGACGCTGATGAAAGATGTAAGCCTCTGAAAAGGTTTGTTTTGCTTGAGCCCCATGCAACATACACCTCATACTTCTCTTCAGCTTCATAACTACTATAGAGTTCTTATTAGTAAGTAAGAGAACAGTAAGGCAACCGAAGTAACATTTGCTTCTAATTTAGAGTCTGTCGGAACCATTGTGGGCTTCTCAGCTGTCATGGAGTGGGCCATTAGAATGAGTCAGCTCATTCTGATGAGCTCTCCTTGCTAACTAAAGGTGTGTCTACTTCTTGGCTTTAGGAATACTCCTCAGACTTCAAGGTGTTTTGGCACCAACTTCATTTTGCCTCTCCATGGCCCTTTCTTCCTCTAGAAAGACTGTCTTGGGCCTGCCTGAGAGTAATATCTCCTCTACTCTCAGAACATATGGTACTGATGGAACTGCAAACACTCTCACTCGTGGCTGGGATGGACAAGACCAAAGTCTGGACATGGCCATAGTTCCCAAATCCAAGCTGAGCCATCATGTTTTTGATGGAGGAGTCTGTGGGAAAGTTCAGATTTCTTCCCAGGAGTATGAAGCCAGCAACTGCAGACACCCCAACTCACAGCCAGGGAGTGGACCCAGGCTCCTGACAACCCCCTAAACCAAGCTTGCCCCGCCCCTGTGGGTGCCAAGATGGTAAGTCTTTCCTGGAGCCAACTGCCCTGTCTTTCTCCTCCAGAGTACATAAGGGTTTTCAACTGCTGCCCTTGCCATCCAAAGCATGTTCTCTCCCTGAATACTGAGTCTTTCATATCCTTCTCATAAATCAAATTGTGTCCCCTTAAATCATATGCAGTCACCTTCCCCACAGCAGCAGTAAGGGCTCCTCGAGTCTGCAACTCATGAGGAATCAGAGTCCCTGCACGTGAAGAGCACTGAGAGGAGGAGGGCTGACAGATGAAGAACGGGGCATTTAGCTCCTCCCAGAGCCTAAAGAGAGTCATCCCACCCTCTGCTCCTGAAGATCTCCCTGAATTTTCAATTCTGTGAGCCAGTGGTTCCTTTTCATAATTTGAGTCATATTGAGTTCACTTTCTGTCTACCCTCATTGATCCTAAGGATAATAAAAATAAATCCATTTATTCATTCAGCCAATATCATTGTACACTTATCCCATGTCTCTGACATGCACTGGGGAGGCCGTAATGTGTAGAAACAGACATGAACAGAGTCAGGAGTCAAATAAATGCATAAATAAATGTGCTTTGAAAATTTCAATGAATACTAAGAAAGAAAATATAGAATAAGTGACTATAATCTTCTAAAGAGGACCCATCCAACTATTCCCCAATCACAAATGGGAGTTATGAAACATATGAATATGCAAAGAAAATATTGATGCTGAAGGGCAATAAAGGGCAATTTCCAGGTGAGACCAAAGGAAGAGAGAAGCAATTCAAGACAGGGAGTGTGGTGGTCACGTGCCTATGTTAACTTTACGATTGATATGTAGGGGTGGAGTCTAGCCTGTTAATCTGGAGATAGCCATTGAGTAGCCAATGAGGCCTCTGTGTGGGCATGGCTTTCTCCTGATATGTCTGGGAAATCTGGCGATGTTTCCCTCATGGAGATGAGAATCTATCTCCACAGTCGTTGGGAGTTAGTCTGAGAGACGATGAATCACGGAAAAGACAAGATGGCAGCATCAGAGAAGCTTAAAGAGCTGGAGCAGAAGCCACACAGCTTTTTCCTGATGGAGCCAGACCTCCGAAGCTGGAGAGGCCATGTGGGGACCCCTGCCAGTGATGAGTTGCTTCTGCCACCACTGGATGCTGTTGATAGACTCTGAGCCCTGGAAGCGAGGAGCCATGGGAAGACCCCTGCCAGTGCCAGGATTCTGCACCCACTGATCTGTGACTTTGTGAGTCGGAAGGAGACATTATAGACTGGTATCGGGCATATGGGCTAATATTGAACTTACGACTTTGTACTGGACTGGGCTGGGATGCTTTCTCAGTGTTCCATTCCTTTTGTATATAAACCATTTCCTTATATCCATATGCATGTCTATGAAATTTGTTCCTCTAATCTACCTGGACTAACACAGGGACATAAGGTTGTCTCCCCCAAGGTCACTTGACTCAGCGGTTAAGTTTAGGACGGCTCAGCTGCTATCCCAAAGGTTCGAGGTTAGGACTCCTCAGCTGCTCGGCAGGAGAGAGAGGCTTTCATGAAGATTCACAGCCTTGGAAACCCCATGGGAACTGTTCTGTTCTGTCCTGTCAGTTGGTTATGAGCTGAAATCAACTTGACAGCAGTGATTTTATGGTTTCTCCTTCTTTTGTAGTTTCACCAGCATGGACCATAGATATTACAGAGAATAAGAAAATGTCAATCTTCCAGAGGGGAGAACAAATTCTAAATTCAGAATGGAGATTTTTTAAAGAAAGATTCCTTAGTGAACCCAAACCTGGTCAGTCTGTTTTCAGTGAAGACCCCTATGGTGTGCTGCCAGTGTTGGGTGGGCCCCCAGCAAGACCCCAGGAGAACCACACAATAGTGGCATTGCCCTTAAACATGCTCATAGCATTTGTACAGAAGGAATGATGCAAGCACTTTATCCAAGGGCAGCCTGGTGTAGTAAAGCCGACCAATCAGGTTCAAGGACAGTGCTTCTCAGCAAAGGGGAGGAGACGCATAATGTGTGAAAAAGCATTCAGCTTCATTCTTGGGAAAAAAGAGAAGTGAAGACATTTTTAAAGGAATTTTAGGATGCTGCATATAAAAGACAGTGAAAAGTATTGAAGGGATAAGGGTGTTAAAGTTATAGAAACTCTTCACAAAGAGAAATTCAGAAGATGCACAGCCAGGATAAGAAGCACTGATTAGGTACGAGGTCTTTTGCATCAGATACAGCAAGGTTCGAATCCCAGAATGACCCTTTACTGACTGATTTTAGTTCTATGTGTATCAGATTATCTTTTGAATAGTATCAGTAATAATAATTCATTATTATCGAACACGAAACATTGATACCACCCAGTAGCCTCCTTTTAAATAATAGAAATCATAATTCAGATTTTTGGAAATAGATGGGACAACAAAGGAGTGGTACAAGCAGTTACCACGCTCAGCTAATAACCTAAAGGTAAGAGGCTTGAGTTCACCCAGACGTACTTCAGAAGAAAAGCCTGGCAGTCCCATTTTGAGAAATCAGCTAGGGGAAACCCTACTGGGAGTAGAGGAACTTAGAGATCACAGTACTACTCTGACGTACTTGAGACCACCCAGCAAGTGGTTTGCAACAAGAAGGGAAATAACAGGCAAGGACATTGTGCTGCCAGGGACAGAGTAAATTCTTGATAAGTTTCAGCTATTATTATTGCTATCTTTGTCCCAGATTCAGGAAGATGCGGATTGATTTGAGTACTGAATGGTAGCATTGATGTCATTGCTAATAATAATCATTAACTTTGAGGTCACTGATTGCCTGCCAAGTGCTGTGATGGCCTCTTTCTGTGACACTCATCACACTTTGCACAAGGGGTGAGAACACTGTTACTCACCCAATTTAGCAAATGCTGCTACTAAAGTAGTGAGAAGTTACTCGTTTAGCTTCATATTTCTGAGAAGTATCGAAGCTAGGACTAGTTCTGGATCATCTGATTTAAGTCCTCACATTTGGCCATGATGCTGTGCTGTTTGACACAGTGGATCAAAAAGCAAAGTTTGCGTTTGTTTTGAAAAGTGTTTCCTTTGGGGCTCATACCCTGTATCCCATTTACTATATCTGGTAAGGGGCCTAAAAACTCTGAGATCACTGTCATTGAGGTGACACTAATGCAGGATAACACTGTAGGTGACAGTAAAACTGAGCTCTGTGAGTTTCCAAGATTATACCTCTTTATGGGAGTAGATAGCCTCATCTTTCTCCCTCAGAGTGGCTGGTGATTTTAAACTGCCAACCTTGCCACAAGGAGCCCAATTCATAGACACTGTGCACCAGGGTTCCATGTTAAGGGGCTGAGGAATTAGCACATAAAAAATTGTTCAGGTGATTCTGAAGATCAGTGGATATAGAAACCCCAGCCCAAGGGATTAGTTCCCTGGCAGAGTTAGCTATATGGGTCCCTTTCCTTTAGAGTAGACAGTACCACTGCTATTCTGCATGTTAAAGAAAGGTTTTCCAGCAGGATGTCAGCAGACAGGACCTTATTCCAATTCTTTACCTTGAAGTCAAGAGTAGGGCCACTGAAATACTGGTTTCAGTTATATTATGAACTGTGAGATGTAGCTTATGCCCAAAGTCTTTTAAAATATGGTGAGGTCCCTCAGGGCAGAATTGTGGCTGATCTGACCTCAGAAAATAGGGTGAAGTGCTACGTGTGTGCAACAGAGCAGCAAGGGGGGGAAAAAAGCAATGAAGTCCCCAGGGGATACCAAGAATAGACTTAGGGGCCATGGCATGGCACCCATCAGACTCGACTGGAAAGCACTCCTAAAGCTCAACAAATAAACCTGGAACTATTTATAAGCTTTTCCTTTCTTTCTTTCTTTCTTCCTTTTTTGTAAATGTTTTTTTTCCTTTTTGTTTGTTTTGCTCTGTCTTGGTTTTGTGCTTATTGTTGTCTCTGCATGTCTATCTAGATAAGATAGGCAGGATAAACAACCCAGGGAGAAAAACAAAGGGACCGCTGGTTTGGGGGTACAAGGGAGAAGGAGAGGAGAAGGAATGGAAGTGAGTGTTAACAAAACCAGGGACAAGGGAACAACAAGCAAGCCAAGATCAATGGTGAGGAGGGTGTTGGATGCCTGGTAGGGCTTGATCAAGGGCAGTGTGACTGAGAGGAATGACTGAAGCAGGATGGTGGGGCAAGAGGAAAGTAAAAGGAAATAGAGCAAAGAACTAAGAAGCAAAGAGCATTTATAGAGGTCTAAATACAGGCAGGTACATATATAAGTATATTTATGTATGATGATGGCGAAATAGATCTATGTACATATACTTATATGTCAATTATCAAGGTAGATGGACATTGGGCCTCTACTCAAGTACTCCTCAATGCAAGAACATTTTGTTCAAGTAAACTGGCATTCCGTGATGCTCATCTTCCTGACATGATTGCTGAAGACAAAAATGGGGGCATAAGCAAAAATGGTTAGGAAAACTGATGGTGCCCAGTTATCAAAAGATATCTCATCTGGAGTCTTAAAGGCTTGGATATAAGCAAGCAGCCATCTAGCTGAGAAGCAACAAAGTACACGTTGAAGAAGTACACCAGCCTGTGTGATCATAAGGTGCCGATGGGATCAGGTATCAAGCATCAAAAACCTAGAACAAAAAATCATATTGATGTGAATGAGAGGGAGCGCAGGATGGAGACCCAAAGACCATCCATCTGTAGACAATTGGACATCCCCTTGCAGAAGAGTCACAAGGAAGAGATGGGTCATTCAGGATGTAGTACAGCACTGATGAAACATACAATTTTCCTCTCATTCTTTAATGCTTTAATGCTCCTCCCCCTCCCCCACCCCACCCCCAATATCATGATTCCAATTCTAACTTACAAATCCAGCTAGACCAGAACATGTACATGAGTACAGATAAGAGCTGGAACAGAGAGAATCCAGGACTGATAAAGTCCTGAGGACCAATAATGAGAGTAGTGGTTCCAGAAGGGTAAGGGAATGGTGGCAGGAGGAAGAAGGAACCGATCACGATGATCAACATATAACCCCCTCCCTGGGGGATGGACAAGAAAAAATGGGTGAAAGGAGACATCGGTCAGTGTAAGACACAAAAAAATAATTTATAAATTATCAAGGATCCATGAGGGAGGGATCAAGGGAGGGAGGGAAATGAGAAACTGATACCAAGGGCTCAAGTAGAAAGAAAATGTTTTGAAAACGATAATGGCAAAAAAAAAAAATGATGATGGCAGCAAATGTACAAATGTGCTTGACACAATGGATACATTTATGAATGGTGATAAGAGCTGTGTGAGCCTCCAATTATATATATATTCCTAGATTAATGGAATTTGTAACCCAGCACTCACTCAATGTATCCCATTTTCTCCCAGGAAGTGAGGATACCGATTAATAACCATCCCTGGTTTCCTAGCTCATGGCCAGGTGATGCTGAAGTTTAGCTGTTTCTCCAAGGAAAGAACGAACACCCTCCATCAGACGCAAAGCCAAAAGGCCCCACTGTGGCTCACAGTGCAGGTTCACAGCAGGGGAGCTAACTAGTTAAGTGGTCAAGTTAGATACTTGGCACAGACTCACTCCAATGAGTAAAAGTTCTATTTGATTTTTCTGAGAACATTTAGAATGAATTTTACTCTCAGCAGGCAGCCTCGCCAAAGCAGGAAGTTGTTACCTATAGTCTATAAAAACTGCCTGCATACATGAGGTAGTCCACTCAATCTAAAGTGAAGCTATCACTTTCCCCACATGATCCCAGTAAGCCATTAAACATGTGTGAAACTCAAGCATAGATGAATAACCCAGGCAAATATAGTTCACAGAATCCAATGTCAATGGGCACGGAGTTATCCAGGTCAAAAGTGTATACACAGTTGCATCATTCAGCTGCTAAGCTCTTAGTCCTCTTGTTCTAGTATGATACCTCAGCAGTCATTTCTGCTGTCTGCAGCAGCAAAAAAAAAACTCATTTAGACCAAGGTTTGAAGCACATTGTCACACAACGATGAAAAGAGAGTCTCAAGCAAACACTCTGTGTTTTGACTGATGTGTGGTACAGCCTTAGGTGACATATTATAAAATACTTAGCTGAAACAAAGCACAGAGCTGGTGCCTCATGTATAAATAAACACAAGCATCTTCATAGGCATTTTCTCATTGCCTGCTGGTGGCTTTTCTACCCTGCAGTTTTCATTTCATCTCTTTTGATTGAGCACTTTTGGGAACATCCTCAAATGACTTCCATAAGTTTTTAATAGGAGTCTTAACTCTGTTTAAGGTAGACTCACCATTCATCTGGTAGTTTGTCATCTTGCGGTGGCTTATACATTACTGTGATGCTGGAAGCTCTGCCACTGGTATCACAAACCCCATCAGTGTCACTCATGATGAACAGGTTTCAGATGAGTTTCCAGACAATGGCAGACTAAGAAGATGGATGGGTGTGAGTTGTCTTCAATTAATGTGGCCCTCCTAGCCATCATTCGTTATGTGATCCATTCTAATTCTGGCCTTTATCCACCTGTGACAACAGTCCCATTTTGTAGGCTTTTCTCTACTCACGGATGGGAATAAGGTGAAGTTGAAACCTGAACTTAGGAGAGAGTTTGAACCAAGCTACATTCTGTCCTTAATGGCATCTTTAAGACCCCATCTTTTTACTGGAAGGAACCCTGGGAGCAAAATTGTTACCTGTTGGCTTCTGATCTGCTGAGTGAGCCCTTCTAAACCATGAGCTGCTCTGCAGAAGAAAGACAGGGATTTCTCATGCTAATGATGGTTGAATCATTTGACAAGGGATTTCTAAAATGGTTGTACAACATGAAGGGTAGAATCAATGGCACTTAAAGATACGTACAGAAGGTGAAGAAATGAAGAATGTTTTGTTGTGCATATTTTTGCCACAATTAGAAAAATAACTACATGAATAACAGTGAGTACAAGAAAGAAGAAAATGTTCTAGAATTGACTGTCATGATAACTGTAAAACTTTTCTTGATATGATTGAATTATTAACGTGTATGACATGTGAGTGAAGTGCTAATAAAACTCTTAAGAATAAAAAAGAAAACAACACTCCAAAAGAAAATAAAGAAAGACATGGATATCTACTTTCATAAAGAGTCATCCTCTCAGAAACCCCATAGTGCAGTTTTACCTTGTAGGGTCTCTATGAATCTGCATTGACTTAGTGGCAGTGAAGTTGTCTTACGCTTTTACTCGCTGTGAAACAAGCCACACCCTTTGATTCCTTGGAAACATCTTTTACTCCACCTTAGTAGAGGATGTACATTAAGATACCATCCATTGTTTCCCTTGGCAATATACTTGTACCACAAGAGAGTTCTAACACACATTGCCTCCCCTTGTAAGACATATCTCGATTTTTCAAATGATTTTTGGTAGAATCAAGAAGATTTGAAAAAAATAATAATTTATAAATTATCAGGGGGTGGTGGAGGAGGGAAAGGGAAAATGAGGAGCTGATACCAACGACTCAAATAGGAATTAAATGTTCTGAAAATGATGATGGCAACAAATGCACAAATGTTTTTGACATAATGGATAGATGTATGAATTGTGATGAGATAAATGAATTTTTAAATAAAGGACATAATTAGGAAGTAAAAATTATAAATAGGTATAAATATAGATATGTATATATGTAACTATATAAGTATAAAATAGGTGTGTTTGTGTGTGTATTTGTATATATATCTCAAATGGACTTTGGACTCTACTTAAATCTTTCCTCAATACAAGAATGATTTGTTCTAATAATGTGCCAAGGTATGATATTCACCTTCCCCACATGATCACTGAAGACAAAATGGGTGCATAAGCAAATTGAAGATAGCTTATGGTGCCCAGCTATTAAAAATATAGCAGTTGGGATCTTAAAGTTTTGTCATTAAACAAATGGCCATCTTGCATGGAAAAAACAAAGCTCACATAAAAGAAGCACAAAAGCTTGTGTGATCATGAGATGTCTATAGGAAAAAGTATCAGAAGTTCAAAATTAAGCAATCAAATTGATGTGGAGTATCAGCAAAGTGGAGACCCCTGTGTTAGTGCAGGTAGACTAGAGGAACAAATTCAAGGACACTCATATCGATATAAGGAAAGGGTTTATATACAAAAGGAATGGGACTTGGAAAAAGCATCCTAGCCCAATCCAGTTCAAAGTTATAAGTCCGATATTAACCCATATGCTCGAAATCAGTCTATAAAGTCTTCTTCCGATTCATGAAGTCACAGGTCATTGGGTGCAGAATCCTGGTGTTGTCAGGGTACCTCACCTCCAGGAATCAGGGTCCATCAACAGCAGAAGCAACTCATCGCTGGCAGAGATCTCCACCTGGCTGCCCCAGCTTCAGAGGTCTGGCTCCATCAGGGCAAAGCTGTGTGGTCTCTCCCCCGGCTCCTCCAGCTTCTCAAACGCTGCCAGCTTGTCTTGTCCTTGATTAATTGTCTCTGAAACTAACTCCCAACAACTGGGGAAGATAGCTTCTCATCTTCAAGAGGGAAATACTGCGATATTTCCCAGAAGTCTCAGGAGAAAGTCATGCCCACATAGAGGCCTCATTGGCTACTCAATAGCTATCTCCAGATTAACAGGCTAGACTCCACCCTACATTTCAATCATAAAATTAACATAAGCACATGACTGCCATAACCCCCAAACCCACTGTAAGATAATTGGACAGTCCCTCCCAGAAGGGTCACACAGAGGGGATGATATATCAAGGATACAGTATTGCATTGATGAAACACATAACTATTATCTTGTTCTTTAATATTTCCTCCCGCCCCCCCACTACTATTGCCTAAGTTTTGCTTCACTAATCTTGTTGGACCTGTGTATGTATACTCGTATAATCAGGATCTTTCAAAGCATGAAATCTAAGATAGATAAACCACTGAGAAACAGTAATGGATGCAATACTTCCCTTAGGGGAGAGGAAGAAGGGGTGGGTGGGGGTGGGAGTGGTGGGGAAGGGGGAACAAACTAATAGCAATAATGAATGTATAATCCCCACAAAAAAGGAATGAACAATCATGAACTGTAGGTGAATGGATACATTGAGTGATGTAAGCTATGGCAACAACAGTAGGAAGAAGAATATATAATATATTAAGGGCCCATGGGTGTGGGAAGGTGGGGGAGGGAGGGGATAAAGGGGAACTGATAACAAAGTGTTCAAGAAGATAAAAAATGTATCAAAATGATGATGGCAACAATTGTACTATTATGCATGATCTAATGGATTGTAATAATATCTGTCTTAAAAAAAAGAAAGGAAAATGGAGATCCTTAGGAATACAGGATCACTGTATCAAAAAGAATTGTCTGATATTCAATCATTTCAGAGGGGAGAATCTGGTCAAGAAGTGATGATATTAAAGAAGAAGTCCAACTGCACAACAGGCAATGATGAAAAACAAGACTCCAGAAATTGGCATAATAGTAATTAAAATGTTTCAACAAGCAGATGCACCTCTGTGAGCACTCAATTGTTTATGCTAAGAAATTTTGAAGACAGCTATATCTGCACAACTGACTGGAAGAGATTCATATTTATGTCTTCCCCAAAGATTTGGCACACACACTTCCCCCTCCCCCAAAAATGGGACCCAACAGAATGTGAAGATAATCAAACAATATAATTAATATCATACATGAACACAATTTTTTTGCAGAAGATGATTCAAAACTGATTGTAACAGAATTTAGACAGGAAACTGTCAAAAATTCAACCGAGATTCAAAGGAGTATGTGGAATGAGGTATATAATTGCTGATGACAGATAGGTCATGTTTAAAAGTAGAGACCAGAATTATGTTTATTTATGTTTTGTTAACGGTGTAAAGGCATTAGACTAAGCAGATCATAACACATTATGAGGGATGCTGTAAAGAAAAGGAATTTCAGACTACTTCATTATGCTCTTGTGCAACTTGTACATAGACCAATATGCAGTCATTGAAACAAAACAACAGTATTTTTGTGTGGTTTTAAATCAGAAAAGTTGTTTGCCAAGATTGTTTCCTTTCACCACATTTATTCAATCTGTGTGCTGAGCAAATAATTTGAGAAACAGTACACAGCATGAAGAAGACTGAATCAAGATTCGAAGAACCCTCATTAATAAGCTCCAACATGCAGATAACCCAACCTTCCTTGCTTAAAGTGAAGAGAATTCAAAGTCTTTACTGATGAAGATCAAAGACTGGAGAAAGAACTAGGAAGTAAAAATCATATATATAAGCATAAATATATATGTATATATGTAAATATATATATGTGGATGTGTCTGGGGGTATATATATGGAGGAGAGTGAAAACCCAAAATCCATTAACAGAATCTCCACTCAAATTAAGCATCCCTGAGATTCCCTCAGACAATGGAACAGGACTGTGAACAGTCTTGTCCACAGATATGTACACTGGAAAGCAGATATAGTTTGATTTAAATTTAACATTTCACCTTCCCTCCACCTTTTGACCTATTTTAAACTAGCCCTAGTTTCCCTTACTCTCTTATTTCTTTTGGGATTAGGACTTTCTGTGGGTTTTTTTTATTGTTGCTGGCAGATTTTTTATTGCTGTTTGTTGGTTTGCTTTTTTGTTTTGTTTTGATTTTTTCAAAGTATAGCATCCTTTATATAAAATCTAGGATAGGCAAACATATAGAGTTTAAATATGATTTTTCTTCGGATTATGACAAGGGTAGTTGGGGGGACAGAATGTACTAATAACAATAGAAGAAGCCATGAAGAAAATATCCTAAAAATGATGGCATGGCTCTTTTTGATGTATTTGAATCATTGGATTGTATTATATGTGAATTATATGTCCATAAAATGTTTTTTATATTGTTGGGTGGACAAAACCAGTATCCCATCTGTCACTAATCAGGCCTTTTTTGTCCCACACTGTTTTGCAATTTTTTTCAGAACCTCGAAATGGAAAGCTTGATCAATATTTGACCTTGTGGATTAAGCTCCAAACGCACTATCCCCCTCATATCATAAAAACAAATGAGCACCAATTTGGTGGGGGGGGGGGAGGTAATCCCCTAAGATACCACTAGAAGAATGAATAAATTTACCTTGGAAGAAATACCACCAGAATTCTCTTCAGAAGCATGGATGGTGAGACTTTGTTTCATTTACATTAGACTTGATATGAGGAAAGAAAAAAATCCTGGAGAAAACCATCATGCATGATGAGGTCAAAGGTCAACCAAAAGAGGAAGGACCTCCAATGACATGGATTGGCACAGTGCCGGCAACAATAGTCTAAAACCGCAGCCAGTATGAAATGGCCGCACAGGTCTGGGCAGAATTTCATTCTGTTGTACACAGAGTCATTGTGGAGGCAGAACTGACTTGAGAACAGCTAAGAGCAGCAAAATCCTCTAGAAAGAGTTCTTTCCATGTTTCACAACTTATTCTGGCCTCTGTTTTTCTTGGTTAATGGCACATTGAGGATCCATTTTACTGAGTCTGTTAAATTTTCAGTGTTAGAGTGATTAAACACATCCAGGCGGTAAATGTGTTCTATTCGCAAAAGGTAGAATCAGATAAAACACGCCTCTCAATAAGTTTTCATCCCTAAAATTGGGTTAAAATTCCCTTGATTAAAACAAACCAAACCTCTGACACTGAGTCAATTCTAGGTCTTAGGGACACTCTGGGGCACAGCACTGCCCCAGGGCCAGGGGGGATTGGTTAGAGACTAAATCTTTTCAGGAGTGGAAAACCTCCTCTTTCTCCCACAGATCAGCGAGGGGTTCCAGACTACTGGCCTTGCAATTAGCACCCCAACACATAATCCACTTTTCCATTAGGGTTCCTACTCTCTTAATTGGAGTCACTAACTCATTTTAGTACCTCTGCTTTCCAAGATATATGATAACTTCTTGAGTTTGCTGTTTCCTGTTTCTTTTGATTTTTGAAAAGTCAGAAATATTGAGCTGGGATGCTTGCAACACCTCTGGATCCATCTGGCCTGTGATTGCCCTGCATTTGATGTCATTGCATGTGCCTCGTGAATCTGAAGAAGATTTTATAGACTGGTATCGGACATATGAGCTAATATCAGGCTTGTTGCCTTGAACTGGACTGGGTTGGGATGCTTTCTCAATGCTCCATTCCTCTTGTATATAAACCTCTCTCTTATATGTATGTGCATATTTATGAATTTGTTTCTCTAGTCTATGAGGACTAACACATCATCCAAATGAAATCTAGGTCTGCGTCTTTTCTAGGCAATTGGTAGGTCCTGTCGGGGTCAGGTGGGTTCTCTTCCAATAAAGCACCTAAAACACATGGTTGGTTTTTTTTTTTTTTTGCTCCACACTTATCATAGTCAATGTATCTAAAATAAAACACTTGAAGAGTGGCTGCAAAGATTACCATAATTGGCTGAGCCACAGTGATATAAGTGGTTAAGTGCGAGACTGCGGCCCGCCACGGGCTTGGCAGTTTAAATCCAGCAGCGGCTCTCAAGAGCAGCGTTGGGTAGCTCCCACAACCACCAGAGGGCAGTGATGCCCAAAAAAAAAAAAATAAAAGATTACCACAAATGACCAGCTTCCTTACTGTTGAGCCACTGGAAAAATGACCAGAATGGGAAGAAAAAAAAACTTATCCAAGTCTATATTATTCCTCAGTGGCAGATGGGGGAAATGTGGCTTCATACTTCAACCAATGGTGCGGAAAGAAGTCCAAGCTGCACTAAATGCATCTGTATATTTAAAAAAAATCCAGGATTGGAAGAAATGCCAACAGAAATGCTTCAAAAACTGACACAGCACTGGAAGCACTCACTCGCCTATGCCAGAAATGTCAAAAACAGAGAGCTACTTGGTCAACCGACTGCTTAAAAGAGATCTAGACTTGTTCCCAGTCAAAAGAATGTGGACATGGTACAGGACCATGTGCTACCTATCAGGAACCCACCATAGAAACAAAGAGAAAATTAGATGAAAAATCAAAGTTTGGAGAAAAAAATTATCAAGATAAAGGTGACTTTATCACCTTCTCATTCAGCATTGAGCTGGAAATTTTAGACAGAGTCATTAGAACAGAAAACTAATTTTTAAAGTGATAAAAAATAGACAAAGATGTGAAATTCCCACAATTTACAGATGTTATTTTATATATAGAAATCCCCAAAGATTCAATAGGAAAAATACTTTTTGAAAACAAGTGAAAGATTCAGCAACATGGTTGGATTCAAGATAAACACACACAAAAATCATATTCCTATATACTAAAGAGAAGAAAACTGGAAAAGGAGTAAAGAAAACAGCACCATTTACAACAACTGCACAAAAGATAAAATACTTAAGAATAAATAAAACCAGAGAAAAAGTACTTACACAAAGAAAATCTGAAAACACTGTTACAAAAAACAAAAAGAGAACCACATAAATGAAAAAAAAATACATATTCATGGATAGGAAGTTTTAACATTATAAAAATGACAATACTACCAAAAGCAATTTATAAATATTATACAACTCTGATCCAGATCCTAACTTCATTCTTTGAAGAAATTGGAAAACTACTTATTAAGGTTATATAAAGAGGAGAGAGAACCAGGATAATCCAAGAACTGAAGAAGAAAAATTAAATAGGAGGCTTCACATTGCTCATCTCAAAATCTATTACACAATAGTCAAAACAGCCTGGTACAGTGATAGAGACTTAGACCAATGGAACAGAATAGAAGAATCAGAAATAAATTCATATATTTACAGAACTGATATTTGACAAAGGACCAAAACATTTTAAATAGGAAAGAAACAGTCTTTTTAACAAATGGTACTGGGAACATTTGACTTTTAACTTCAGAAAAATACCACAAGCTCCATATCTCATGAACTCAAGATGGATCAAAGATATAAACGTAAATCCTAGAGGAACAAAGATCATAAATGAAAAACTAGGAGCAAACTTAATGGCTGGCCCTATTATAGGGCATAGACCTACTGTCAATCATAATGAAAGAAACATATAGTTGAAGACAAAATAGTTGATGGGAACCTACTGAATAAAACACATTTATGTGTAGCAAAAAGATTCATAAAAAGGGAGTCAAAAAACTGGAAAAAAATCATTTGCAATAACATAAGGGACAGAGGGCTAACCTCTAAAAATCTCTAAAATCTATAGAAAACTGCAATACTTCCATAATAAAAAGTAAATAAGCCAATTAAAAAGTGGACAAATGGCATGAACAGCCAGTTCATAAAAAATTACATCCAAATGGGTACCAAGTATGAAAAGTGTGCATGGCCATTGAACTTTCAAGAAATGCAAATCAAAGCAAGGATGAGTTGTCATCTTATACAGCAATGTCAACCTAATATAATAATAATAAAATAGAAAACAACAAATGCTGGAGAAGGTATGGAAAGAATGGAACTTTTGTAATTGTTGGTGGAACTGTATATATGTACAATGATTGTACAAAGTGACCATGGTGCTACCTCAAACAACCAGGAATAAAAATCCCATATGATCTAGCAATACCTCCTTTTGGTACACACTCTACAGAAGTAGGAGACATAACATAAACAGACATAATGCACTCCCAAGTTCATTACAACATTGTTCACACTAGCAAGAAGTTTGAAACAGTCCAAATGTCCATGAGTAGAAGACTAAATAAGGACACTAGTATATAGGCACAATGGAATACTATATTTTGCTAAAAAACAATGATGACACTACAAAGCTCCTCATAACATGGATGACCATACAGATCATTAGTCTGAGTAAAGTTGGCCAATCACAAAAGGACAGACATTAAATGAGACTACTACTGTAAAAGATAAAAACTAGCACAAAGAATTGCATAAAAAGGGAACAGATTTTGGAAGTTATTGAGTGGGGAAGACAAAGGAGGGAAGATGAAGCAACAGACAAGAGTGTCTTATGCTCATGCTGACACTGATGAAGGACACAAAAAGAGGTGAAACTAGAGCAGGGGATTTGAGAATAGGGCATAGGGTGAGCCTAATGAATGGTTTGGACAGTTGAATGAAAAGTTGTTGGTCTGAAATATAAACTCCCCACTGAATTTACAAAACAAACACCAATAAATAAAGTAAGTGTAGTATACTATATATAGAAAAGAGCATCATAACTCATGAAATATAAGCCTCTTTTGTCCTGCTGGAGATCCTGGGGCCTGAGCAATTCATCTACACTGCAATTGAAATATGTCCTTGTAACAACATAGATTTGGGTGGTGGGCATGGGTTTTATCATAAAAACATAATATTTCATGGGGAAGCGCTCTCTAAATAACCCCATTTTAATGTTTGATGAGTGTGTGAGATACACAGTGCCAACTTACACTCATCTTATGTGGGTCCAACCTAATGGTAATTACTATTGTCACCATTTTACAGCTGGGTATCAGACGCACTAATGTGACTTTGTCCTGGTCCTATAGAAAGAAAACCATTGACTCAGGATTCAGAATTTGCCTCCTAGGAGATGTTCTTAATGTCCATTTAGAATCGCACACACAGACATGAGCAGTGTCTGCATTTATAGTCTTATCTTATTCTCTTCCTAAAATATCACTGTCCTTTAGATGTGCCCAAAGTAGTATTTCAGAACCTTCAAAAGCCAAGCAACTAACTCCAATGTCTCTAACCTCTTGCCAGAAATCTCATTCTTTAGAAGCCCAAGCTCAGGTCATTTCAGATTTAAAATGTGGAGTGAAATATCAAAGCATGAAAAAAGTGGCTGAAACAGACATAAACTGAAAAAAAAATCAGAAATATTAAACTGCAAAGGCTAAAAACTTTTGAAAAGCCCACATCTTGGCATAGAGAAGTTTATTGACATTTTTTAGAATAGATATGTGAAATCAAAGAGAGGGAAGTTATAAGGAGAAAATTATTCTGCCTTTTAAAATTGAGGGAGCAAGAAGGTGGGAGAGAAGTCAAAGCCAGGGAAGTAATTATAGTAGGGTGCTCTCAGTCTTGGGAGAAAAAACGTCTTTGATAACGAGAACAGACCACATTATAAAGTTAGGGATTTACTATTCATCAGTCCATTACAAATAGGATCTTTACCATGCTGGAAATAATTGAAAAACAGAGGCACACAATTGACCACTTTACGGCTTCTTTGATTTTTCCAGGCTGTTTGAAGAGTTGAATTCTGAAAAGGATTAGAAAACAGGGCATGCCAACCCTGACCAGCTAATTGCCAATGAAGAAGAATGAATTGCTCTGCAATTTATTAAAGGTGAAAGAGGTCTCGTTGAACAATTCTAACAAAAAGAAATGGACTGATGTGGGATGAAAGCTTGCTCGGTGACAGCTCTAAGTATTAAAGTTTCGAGGCTAAGTTCAAAGGGGGGTCAAGAGTAACTCTATGTTTGACAATCTGTGGACAGGTTACCACTAAGTACTTGTTGATTTATTTAGAGATGCCATCTCATTTCATGTATCTGTTTTTCACACACAAAATATATATATACATGTATATCAGATTTGTTTACCATGACTCTTGCCTGGATTTGCCCTTAAATTGTACTCCCAAGTCATGATGTTGGCCACAAGCCAGGGACAGACAAGTTTTTGACAGAGAAGCATAAATGGGTTCATTCTTCGGGAGTTGTAGGTGGCTGGCCACCTTATGGAGCTCGTTAATCCTAAAGGCTGATAGACCCTGAAAATAGAAATAGATTGCAAACAGATTTTGATAATGCTTGGGAGACAGAGCAGACCAAGTTATTAAGAAATAAAAGGGGGTGCAACAATTAGTTGATCATCTCTAAAGGTGGTCAGATACAATGCAGAACACCTGATAATGTTATGATTCAGATAAACAATGAATATTTTATTGTAATCACATTCCAAGGAATATTGGGAGCATACATATACTTTCTGAATTAAGCATTTGTTATGTATCTGAAATTAAATTCAACCAGGTACCCTCGTTCAATATTAAATTTGCTTATTTATCTATTGGTGGAAAGTCCTTCCTTCCCTGGGCTTAGATTTTTTTTGCTTGGTAAATAAGGTAAAAATCACCTGTCTTTAAAAGTAGCAGCCTAACGTGTCACCCACTATTCAAGCAGGGTTTCTGCTTCTGCTTCACACACACCTTGTGAATTCCTCAGAAGATAAAGGATATCAACTCCTACCAGGTCCCCTGTCCTCCACAATTTTCTCTTCTTTCCTTGTTTTTATCCTTTCTTTTTTTGTTTGTTTGTTTGTTTTTTGTTTTTTGGGGGGGGCATCACTGCTCTCCGGTGGTGAAAGTAGGAGGCCTAGCCCCACTGCTGGAATTGAACCTCCGTCCCAGTGGGCCGCAGTCCCGTGCACAACCACTATGCCACCGGGGCTCAGCCCGTTTTTATCCTTTCTTTATCTGCTTTCCATTCTTCTTTCATTTCTTCCTATCCTTGTAAACACCATTATGTCCAAAAACTTTAGACTATGGCCCTGAGCTGTCAGGCCCAGCAACTCATTCCCTCAAGATGTTTCATAACTAAACATAATTTCTAAGAAGTTTTCTTAACTTTACCCATGGTAAGCTTCACCACATGTATGGATACATAGATGTGAAGCAAGGGTCATACACAAATATCCTGTCAAACCTACATGTAACCATGGGTAGACTCCCAATTGTTCTTTGTTCACCAGGTGTGTCTAACCATAAATCTGCTCTTGTTCTTGTAGTTAGGTGCCATCAAGCCCGTTCCCACTCATAATGAACCTATCCATATCAGAGTGCAACACTGCCCACCCAAATTTTCCCATGCTTGAACCCATTGTTGCTGCCACAGTGACAGTTCATCTCCTTACCAGCCTTCCTTCGCTTTCAGTTTTCTGGTTTGCTTGGTGTTTTCCTTCCTTGTATTTTCTCTCATTTTTGCTCTTGGCATCTTCTGTCATTTACATCTGTGGTAGTTACATAATCTGGTGCCAGCTTGAGACTCGTAAGAGTGAAAGGGTAGAGTTTAGCCTGTCAATCATATCACAGCTTGAAAAGTTCATCTGGAGGTGCTACAGAGATACATAGCTCACTGGAGGAGAGACACACACTCTCTCTGCTTCGTCTCCTCCTGAGACATTCCTGTTGACAAACCACATGGAGCTATGCCGACAGCAGCTAGATCCTTGAACCTGGAGGAGTCTCATGGAGACTTCTGCCAGCATTAAGATGCTTCTATGGCCACTGAATCCACAAGACTTCTCACCCACTGGCTTGTGATCTTCCTGCATTCAGCATCATTGCATGTGTTGCGTGAGTTTGAAGAGAAATTTAGATACTGATATAAGACAAATGGGCTAGTATCAGACTAATGGATTTGGTCTAGGTTGTTTTCTTAACTTTTCCCACTTTTATTTTTGCTCTTTTATATAAAGTTCTTTTTAATACATATATGAGTGCCTATAACTTTGCTTCTCTAGTCAATCCTGACAAACATAACATCCTGTGATCTCCTGGAATCATCCACTAATTTCCTCACTCTTTCTCTCTTTGTTCATTGTGTTGTTGTTACTTTTATGCTCTTCTGGGACAATTTAATTTTAGTTTTCATGTTTTCAATTTGCAGTATTGTTTTTTTCTTTTTTTAGACTTTAACTTTTATTAGAGTTTCATGTCCTCATCTCATCTAACTTATAATAGTCTTATAAGTTTTTTTAACCTCTTATTGGAAGCTCTTACAAATAATATAACATTCCAAAGTTAAATCACATAAAGCAGTATTGTACAATTGCTACCACAATCACTTTCAAAACATTTTCTTTCTTCTTGATCTCCTTGATATCAGCTTCCTCTTATCCCCTTCCTCCCTCATCCTAACCCCAAGGAACCCTTATCCTACCCCTATAATAGTTTTTCCCCATATCTTACACATCCAATATATCCATTCACATTTAATTCTGTTGCTTGATCCCATCAAGAGGGATTATACAATAATCAACGCTATCAGCTCCCTATTCATCCTCCCTTTCTGTGCCTTCAGGGAACTGCCACTCCTGTTACTATTTCTAAAGGACTGTCTATCTTGGCTTTCATGTATTGAACAGTCTTCAATATTACAAATGAACATATACAAATCTAACATGATTAATGAGGTAGAACAAATAGAATCATAATATTAATGGAATGAAATATTAAGGGGCTGAGCCCCGGTGGCATAGTGGTTGTGTGTGGGACTACGGCCCATTGGGGATGGAGGTTCAATTCCAGCAGTGGGGCTGGGCCTCCTACTCCCACCACTGGAGAGCAGTGATGCACCCCCCCAAAAAAAGAAATATTAAAAGAACTAGAATATAGTTTTGTGGTTCACACAGCACCCTGGACTTATCCTCCTTTCCATGTGACCCTTCTGAGAGGGACTGTCCAATTATCTTACAGGCATATTTTGGATTTCCACTACATCCATGACCCTTCACATTTACTTGATTGCTTGTTTTTGAACTTCTGATACCTTTTGCAATCAATACCTCATGATTGCACAGACCAGTGTGCTTCTTCAGTGTGGGCATTATTGCTTCCCTGCTAGATGGCTGTTTGTGTGTGTGTGTGTGTGTGTGTGTGTCATCACTGCCCTGGTGGGAGTAGGAAGCACAGTCTTGCTCCTGGAGAGCTGCTGCTGGATTTCAACCATCAGCCCTGTGGGCTGCAGTCCTGCACACAACCCCTACACCAACAGGGCTCAGCCCTAACTACAAGCCTTTAAGAGCCCAAATGCTATTTTAATAGCTTAGCACCATCAGCTTTATTCACCACATTTGCTTACATACCCATTTTATCTTCAGTGATTGTGTAGGGAAGGTGAGTATCATACAATGGCACATTATTAGAATAAACCATACTAGTGCTGAGTTGAGATTTAAGTAGACGCCCAAACTCCATCTGCTTCCTGGTGACATATACACAAATACACATATGTTTACAATTACATTTATACATATATACATTTTTCCTTCTTCCCTCTTTTTCTTTTTCTTCCCTGCCTGTCTCATTATCATATTTACCCACCATTGACCTCTCAGTAATTCCTCTCAGATGCCATTCTATTTATAAAAGACAACCAAAAAACCTACACCCTCCTCACCATCAATTTTCGAACCAGTATCATTCCCCTGTTCTAGCATGATTGATAGGTTTTTTTAATGATGCATTGTCCCTACGTTGATTCCAATTCATATTAACTCTATATGATAGAGTGGAACTGCCCCATGGAGCGCCCTGTGCTATCCTTACAAAAGCTGTCACATCTCTCCCCATGGCTTAGCTGGTGGGCTCAAACTGCCCCTCTTTTCATTAGCAACTGGGCACTGTAACCTCGGTGCCACTTCAGAATGGATTCTCATGTCAAAGATGAAAGACCTTCTAGTACCTTTGAGGATGCCTACTGCAGGTTGCTGCTCCTGCTATTATGGCATCTGAAAGCTTCTTTTGGTTTTTGCATTGTCCCTGACTTTTCCACAATGAAGGAAATGCTCCATTTTGAAGGCTTTCCTCAAATATATGGTGGTCCATTGCTGCCATTACTAAAAATGAGATACGTAAAAATACTACAAATAAATAAATAGCATCTTCCGCTGGAGCATCTATGTGCATGAAGAAATTAGTTAATGGGAGAGTGTCACTACAGGTCTGATGGCACAGTAATGCAACATGCTTGTTGCAATGTGACCCATGCACCAGAAAGCCCTGGTGGAGGAGTGGTTGGATGCACAAAGCAGTCAATGTTGTCATGTTGGAACCTACCAGCCACTCCGGGGTCAAACGGCCTAGCAGTTGGTATCTATAAAGACTATCCCTAGGCAACCCTATAGGGAAATCCTATTCTGTCCTGTAGTGTCTCTATGAAATGAAATGGACTCAGTGGCACACAACACCACCACTGACCTTAGTTTGTCTATAGCCAAGTTTCTGATATGCTCTCTTTATTCCAAAACCCCTTCTGCCTTCTTTCTACAACTGCTTTTGAGAATTCTACCATTCTTATCTTCCTATAAGCATATTTTTGTTCTCTTAGCTTCAACCTTCTACCTTAAAGACTCATGTGAGGTACATTACTTTATTAGTTGATGCTTTTCACTGTATTTTATAAAACAAAAGGTTATTTAATTTAGAACTGTGGCTACCTTTTAAATCACAGATGTGATGACATGAGTTTCATTAACATAGTGTTCTTTTTCTGTCACCTTCAGAAAGCATGGTTCAGATTTTTATACATGTGTGTTCATGTGCATATATACACAACTCATATATAAGCAAGTATATATTAGAAACCTTGGTGTCTAAATGGTTAAGCAGTCAGCTACTGACTGAAAAGTCTATGATTTAAAGCAATGACCAGCTCAGGGGGAGGAAAGACCTGATAATCTACAGTTGTAAAGAAGAGGGCGTAGGCAGCATGGAACTGCTAAGGAACAGAGATGACTGTAGGATCGACAGCAGTTCATAACATGATGTCCCCTTGCTGGAGAATACTCTGACAGAGGACAATACTGAGGACACACAGCAGAGAGGAAGTGTGGTTTGAACCCCCACCCCCACAGTGGGGCAAACCAAGAAAGAAACACAGCACGTCAGAAACAGAGCAAAGTCAAGCCACAGAGACCCGAAAGAGTCCCCCAAAATAGATTTCAGGCTAGGTGGGACAGTTCTCAGAATTTCCCCAGGACTAGTGGGAGATAGACATAAAGTTCAGCAGACAGACCTGGAAGCATGTGTGGATTTTGGTTTGTTTTTGTGTTTTGCTGTGGTTGTTGTGCTTTGGGGGGGGGGGGTTTGTTTGTTTCTGTTTGTTCGGATTATGCCATTGTTGCTATGTCTACTTACACAAGACAGGGAAATCAGCTCAAGTAGAAAGCAATGGGATCAATGTTCCTGGGTGAACTTGGGGAGGAGAAAGGGGCAGAGGAAAGGGGCTATGGGAAACAGCCCCACAGACGGGAGAACAATTAGGGAATGAAAAACAGTCATGAGGTGGATATAGAGATCCTAGCAGCGCTGTCACAATAGAAATCTAGTTGAAAGGAAGTACTATGAGGCAGAAGTAACGTGAGCATGATGGTGGGGCAGAATGGAGGTAAAAGGAAGCAGAGGAATGATTGAGGAAGCAAAACTATGCATAGAGGAATGAACATAGGGGTGTTTCTATGTAATTGCATTAATGCATAAAAATAGAAGTATTGGCCTATGTACGTATACTTATATGGCAATACACTGAAGTAGTAGATGGTCTTTGGGTCTGGGCTCATACCCTCCCTCAATACAAGAACCTAAAGTTCTAATAAACAGGCAATCTGAGATGCTCACCCTCCTAACACAATTGCCGAAGACAAAATGAGTGTACAAGCAAATGTGAAGAAGATAGATGATGCCCACCTATTAGAAAATGAAGTGTCTGACACCTTTAAGGCTTGAAGTGAAACAAGCAACCATCTAGCAGAGAAACAACAAACTCAGCTGGAGGAAGCACAGCAGCCTATGTGAGAATGAGGTGTCATTGGGACCAGGTAACAGGTATCAGAAGACCCTTAACAATCAAACAGTCATATTTTTTAAGAGTGAGGGGGATCAGAGCAGAGACCCAGAGCCCATCTGTAGGCAATGAAATATCCCCCACAGAGGGGTCACTGGGAAGAGATGAATCAACCAGGGTGCAGTAAAGCACCGATGAAACATACAATATCCCTCTGATTCCTTGAGTCTCCCCCCCCCCACCACTACCACCATGACCTCAGTGACACCTCTCACTTCGAATTAGACCAGAGCACGCACACAGCCATAGATAAAAGATAAGAGCTCAGGACACACGCCACGAGGAGCAGAAATGGGAAAGAGATACCAGATGGAAAGGGTGAAGGATACCAGATGGGAAGGTTGGGAGTGGGGAGAGAGAGGTAAGAAGGGGAAACTGTTTGACATAGTCACATGCACCCCTCCAGAGGAAAGAACAACAGAAATGATGGGGGAAGGGAGAGAGTGGTCATTGTGAGAGATGGAAATAATAATGTATAATCTATCAAGGGATCATGGGTGGGGGCGAAAAGGAGCTGATATCCAGGGCTCAATAGAAAGTAACTCTGTGGATAAGAATGATAGCAACATATGTACAAATATACCTGATACAATTGATGTATGGATTGCAATAAGAATTGTAAGAGCTCTCACTAAAATGATTTTTTAATAAAAAGATGAGCGCTTGGCAAGTCATTTCAGGCAGTTCTGTTATGTCATATAGACTCGCTCTGAATTAAAGTTGATTCCATAGCATACAACAATGACATGCATGTGGGTGAATTAAAATTATAGATAATAAAATCAAAGATTTTTAATATAAAAGTTTGAAGCCATTACTTCTCAACACAGTCTCTTTGTAAGTCTATACACTTTCTGAAGGTGATATTTCCATCACTCTAACCTGTCCTTGAAGATTTCTATGCTCTGTAGTGTACACCAATTAAATTAGCAATCTTGACATCTTTAGTGGACTTAAATTGTGTGGCTTTAAGTGTCCCTTGAACTTACACAACAATAAGTTTGATTTTTGTTCTTTCATGCCTATTCTCCGGTGGTGGGAGTAGGAGGCCCAGCCCCACTGCTGGAATTGAACACCCTATTCTCGCAGCACTTCATGGTCGCACAGGTTGGCACACCTCTTCAATGGTGGATTTTGTTGCTCCTGAGCTCAATGGCTGCCTGTTTACCCTCAAGCCTTTAAAATCTCAGATGCTATGTCTTTTGATAGCCGGGCACCTTCAATTTTCTTCACCACTCTTGTTGAAGTATTCCCACATGTCCTCAGTGATCACCTCAGAAGGTGAGCACACAGTGATATGCTTTTTTCAGTTTGATGTCTGCGACCTAATCCTTTCAACACTTCATGACCACACTGACTGGTGTGTTTTTTCCGTGTGAGCTTGGCCACTTCTCAGCTAGCTGGCCATTTCTTCATCTTCAGGCTTTTAAGACCCCAGATGCTATATCCTTTGAAAGCTGGGCATATCAGCTTTCTTCACCACATTTGCTTATGCACCCATTTGACTTCTATGAACATATTGGGACAAGGAGCATCATGGACTACCAGATTCACAGAACAAAGTGTTCTTGCACTGAGGGAGCACCTGGGCGGGGGGTGGGCAAGGTCCATTTGCTACCTTTGTACTGAAACTATAAATATATGTACCTAGATTTATTCCCTTCTTATCATAAATAATTATATTTATATTTAATAATTATAAATATTATATAATATTTATTCTTATCATAATTATATTTATAAATAATTATATTTATAATAAAAATATATTAAATATATTTATATTCCCTTCTTATCATAAATAATTATATTTATTAGACCTCTGCAGATGCCCTTTGTCTTCTAGTTCTTTCCTCTATTTCCTTCTATCTGTCAGACATCAAAGAACAAAAGTCATATCAATATGTGCCCACCCTCCTAATATGATGGCAGAAGACAAATGGGTGCAGAAGCAAACAGAATGGAGGAAGCTGGTGGTTCCCAGCTACCAAATGATAAAGCTTCTGGGGTTTCAAAGACTTGAAGGTGAACGAATGGCTGCTTAGTACAGAAGCAACAAAGCCTACATGGAAGAAGCACATCAGGCTGTGTGATCATAAGGGGTTGAAAGAAGCAGGTATCAAGCAGCAAAGAACAGGAAACACATCAATACGAATGAGGAGGAGAACAGGGTGGGGAGCCAAGGACCATTCATGACAATGAACACCCCCTTATAGAAGAGTCACGGGGAGGGGAAGGGCCAGTCAAGGTGCAGTGAAGTAACAATGAAACATACAGCTTTCCTCTAGTTCTTGAAGGCTTCCTCCCCCAAATATCATGATCCCAATTCTACCTTACAAATACAGCTGGACTGGAAGAGGTATACTGACACAGAAGGGAACTGGAAATTTGAGGAATCCAGGACCAGTAATAAGACTGGAGTTACCAGAAAGGTGGAGGGAAGGTGGGGTAGAGAGGGGGAGCCAATCACAAGGATCTACACATAGTCTCCTATCTGGAGGATGGTCATTGGAGGAGTGGGCGAGGGGAGACATTGGGCAATGTAAGATATGACAAAATAGGGGCTGAGCCCCGGTGGCAAAGTGGTTGTTCGTGGGACTGCAGCCCTCTGGGATGGAGGTTCAATTCCAGCAGTGGGGCTGGGCCTCCTACTCCCACCACCGGAGGGCAGTGATGCCAAAAAAAAAAAGATATGACAAAATAATAATAATTTATAAAGTATTGAGGGTAGTGGGGCAGGAGGAAGCAGAGAGTGGAAGGTATGAGTCGCTCAAGTGGAAAGGCAGAGATTAGGAGAATGATGACTACAGCATGCAGGCGAAGGTGCTTGGCACTGTCTCTATTGTATGTATTGTGATATGTGACATACGAGCCCCCAATAAAATGATGTTTTTTAAGTTTGAAGTAGCAGCCTCAGGAATGTACAAAGGATGGGATATGTTTTCCCAAGGAAATTGTCATAGATGAGTCTTTTCTGTCTTCACTCATGGTTGAGGCCTTCCTGACCTTCCTTAAAATGCTTGTCCCATCTAAAAACTGCTGTTTTGTGTAAAGTAGCATTCCTGTAAACGTGTTCCAATCTTTCAATGATTTGTAATGACGTACACTTGAAGTTTGCAACTATTTTATGTTAGCACTGAGGATATAGTGGCTATGTGCTGGACTACGATCCACGTACTACATTCCCATAATAACAAAACTGAGGACCTAAATTCATTTTATGAAACAAACAAGCAAACAACTGAAGTGCCATGAAAAGATTGAAAGACATTGATTCTGAAATATGTCAACCTACACAACCAGTACAGCAGTCATGCTAAAGAAGTGAGTGTCCCAGATTTTCCTTCCCAATGTACTCCTTCACGCATACTTGTTTGGGGGTTTTTTTCTTCTTCTTCTAGATTAAACCACTATTTTCTGGAAATATGTTAAATAATGAAAGCAGGCTAATCAACTTGATGAATCTGGGAGGAAAAAATGGTGATTTTAAATACATAGCTGGAGAATTGTTGTTAGTCTCCATCAAAACAATCCCACGCTAATCATCCCCATGTTATAGAACAGAAGTTCCTCAAAAGGTTTTCTAAACTGTAATCTTTATGGGATCAGCATCATCTTTTCAAGTCAGCCCTCAAATGGTTAACCATTGTACTACTGAAGCGTCTTTGCATCTCCTACTGATCACGTGCCCAAATCTCTTTTCAAGAGTTGTCATATTTTCACTTCATATCCCCTTACAATTTTGAGATCAGTGGCACCATCAGGAAAGAATACAGACTCCCACAAATTAGAGATAAAGCCAATTTTAAAAAAAAGCATAAATTACACAAGAAAAGAAGCACTCCTGAATATTTTATCTTTTTTGCCATACTATGAAAGAAAAATAGATTATTGAAGTAGATTATTTTAGGAGTTGAGAAGGAGGCAACAATGTACCCAGTTACTTGTCCTCTGATATAAATCAAATATAGCTGCTCGACATTTTTAATTCTTCAAACAGCATCAAGAGGCTGACAAAATAGAAAGGAATGACCAAAATTAGGAAAGGTAAATAGAAATGTTAGCTCTGAATCCATTTGCTAATTTAGGAAAATCAAGCTGGCTGTCAATGGCCTTGTGGACTAGAGGAAGCAGAAGCAAGGCTTCTTCAGGGGTATGTGTCTGACAGAACATTTCTCATGCACAAGAAACTGAGATCCCAAGGGTGGAAACATCTGGGAAAGAAAAAGATGTGTAGTATATCCAATCCCCTACTTTCCCTCCAGAAGAGTCCCTGTAACAGTGAGCCAAGCAAGAGACAAGAAAGGTAAAACCAAGGAAAATCATTGCTGCGAGGATGTCAACAATGAGTGGGATCACTCAAGAACTTACAGCCCCACAGATAAGAGTTCTTGACCTCCAGAGTCAAGGGCAGACAAACCCCTCAGGATCATTATTGAGAGTAGCAAAACCATGAGACTAGGAGGAACGTTGGGGAAGAAGGGAGAGGAAGGGGGAAGCAATTTCAATGATCAACTTACATCACCCCTCTCCTGGCCACCCCAAGGGGATGAACAACAGAAACATGGGTGAAGGGACATAGCCTATGGTGTAAAATCTGAAAATAAAAACAATTTATAAATTATCAAGGGTTCTCAAGGGTAGCAGGGAGGAGGAAAAAGAGGATCTGATACCAGGGGCTCAAGTAGAAAGAAATCTTTTGGAAATGATGATGGTAACATATATATAAATTTGCTTGATATAATTGATGCATAGATCATTATAAGAGCTCTAAGAGCCTACAATAAATGACTTATTTTAAATAAAAAGGATTTACAGACCCAATTTTGGACCTAGTGGTCCAAAAAATATGCATTTTGATGCTCAAAGTGGTTCCTCTGTCATCAAGAAATCCCCCATAAATAGTAGGTCAAGGACAATAGCAGTGATGGCACACAGACAGCGATAATTAAGCACATAAAAATAACACTCCATGCATAAGAACCACCACAGATAGAGGACACCAAACTACTTCAGGCATTGCAACTCTCCGATGGGTATTACTGCAAAGTATGCTTCCAAGTTGAAAGAAATTACAGGTATGTTTGAAAATAAGCACAGGAACCAAAAATCCAAACTAACTGTGTCACCACTGAGCTGATTCCAATTTATACAGACTTCAGCGGTTCTCCACCTTCCAAATGCCGCGATCCATTCATAACAGTTCCTCATGGTGTGGTGACCCTCCCCCCAACCGTAAAATTATTTTCATTGCTGCTTCATCACTGTAATTTTGCTTCTGTTATAAAACACCATGCAACTATCTGGCAGGATGTATTTTCATTGCTACAAATTGAACATAATTAAAGCGTAGTGATTCATCACAAACAATATGAAATTATACATTGTGAAATATTTATTTCTAATGATAAATAAATGAAATTTTGAAACATGGCAGGGGTCCACAAACTATGGCCTACAGGCCACATGAAGTCCACTGAGGACATTTATCCAGCCCACCAGGTGTTTCTACCGCTGCTGCCTGTCCTGCTTAGTAACCGACTTGTCCCTGGGCCGCAGTGCATATGTGTGGAATGTGCTGCCGCACTCTCTGACTCCTGACCCCTCGTCTCAGGCTTGGGTGTGATGAGATGAGGCGTGAGTTTGCCTGTGCACAGCCTGCTGCCACCTGAGGACCGAGGTAAGAACAAGTGAGGATTTTCTTTTTTTAAGTTAAGAAGTCTTTTTTTAGTTTTGCAGTTAGTAGGGCCTTTTTTTTTTTTTTTTTTTTTTTTTTTTTTTTTTTTTTTTTTTTTTTTTTTTGCAGTTCAGGGGGCCTTTTTTTCTGAAGTCAGGAGGTCCTCTTTTACAGATAGGGAGTGCTTTTTATTTTGAAGTTAGGAGAGCCTTTTTTTTTGAAGGTAAGAGCCTTTTTTTGGGGGGATGTTAACTTGATTAGTTGGTTGGGGGTGGTTTCTAGGGGAGTTTCATCACAATGATAACACAAATAGCGCTCAGTGCTAATGCACATTTTCAGTGCTCAGAGGTAATGCAAATGGTCAGTGCTCAATGGTAATGGTAATTGTAAATGTTAAATCTTAATACAAATAATCAGTGCTCAGAATTAATGCAAATTGTCAGCAGTGTTATTGCAAATGGTCAGTGGTCAGCGGTTATTGCAAATGGTTAATGGGAATGGTCAGTACTCAGTGTTCTGGCATGAAGGTCCCAAAGTGGTAATCTGTCTAGGCCCCATAGGGACTTAATCTGGTTCTAGAGATAGCTGAGGAGTAGGAAACCCAAATTAATTGACAGTAAGTGCATTTATATTCTGATTGCTATTCAGTTATGTCTGATGTTCTATGTTGTGTGCTGAACTCGCATTGTATTCTAAAGAAAAAAAGGCATACATGCCTTCTTTTTACCTGCAGTGGAATCTGATTGCATGGGTCTTCTCACCCTTATGGTCAGATTCCTGTGCGAGTTCACAGATCACAATGCAGTTTGCACAGGATATTGTGAGCTGGAAAGTTGGTGGAGGAACCGGCTCTGTAATTGTGCCAGTTTTTGCACTGCACCAGTGTGAGCCTGGGGTAAAAGCGGAGTTCCACCAATATGGGCACTGGTGACACTGAAATTATGTGAACTGGCAAGGCTGCACTGATGGACACTCATTAGATTGCATTGATGGGCAGTGCAGGCTATATGACTATGTGTGGACAAAGTTAATGCTGTTATATTGTGTGCATGTATGCAATTTACTAATAGCAATTTGGAATCCCTCAGAAACAATGATATCCATCGGAGTGTAGGATATTCATAGAACAGTGGACTTATGATTACGTTTTCATGTAGTATGAGGAAAGAGCTGTGTATTTGCTATGCCAGAACAGTGTCTGTTTTCAAAGAATACAATTTGCATAGACACTAGGAAACTCAACATAAAGATAAATATGATTGTTTAGTCAGAGAGGTGAGAACAGATAAAATATTAAAACTGAAAAATGCATTGACAATTCAGCAAAATATTTTTGTGAAGCAGCAGCAGCTAAATATTTCATCACTGCAAGCAAATTTTCAAGTTTGCCAAGCTAATCAGATACACTGGGAAACCATTCATAGAGGGGGAATTTGTCAAAGAATGCCTTCTTTCTGTTGCCAAAGAGATGTGTCCAAAGAAGGCAGATTTCTTTAGTACAGTGAGTCTTTGAGGACCTACAATTACACAAAGGATTGAAGAAATGGGAGACAAATTGCATCAGCACTTGCAAAACTCCGCAAAAAAAGTTCCTATTTTTCCTTGGCACTTGACAAAAGTAGTGATGTTTGTGATTATGCACAACTTCTAATTTTTATTCATTGGATGAATTGCTATTTTGAAGTCACAGAAGAGCTTGTTGCACTGCAAGGCATCAAAGGAATAACTACAGGAGAGGATAGCTAAAAAAAAGGGTTTGCCAAACTGTGAATGGTTTGGAGCTGGACTGGGCTAAACTAGCCAGTGTGGCAACTGATGGTGCTCTTAGCATGGTGGGGTCTAAGACTGGAGTAAATGCTCGCATTAACCACTAAATCGACAAACATAACCATTCTCATTCAATAGCCATACACTCCCTCATCCACCAACAAGCACTGAGTTGTAAATCACTGAAGTGGGACTTTGTTATGAAAATTGTGGTATCTTATGTTAACTTCATTAGAGCTGATGCACTAAATCACAGGCAATTTCAGGAACTTCTGTCTGAGCTAAATGTTGTCTATGAAGATGTTCTGTACCACACAGAAGTCCGTTGACTGAGTCGAGATAGAGTTTTGAAACATTTCTATGACTTACTTCCACAGATTACAGCTTTTCTGCTTTCAAAAAGCAAAGAAGTGCCAGAGCTCAATGATACTGAATGTAAATGTCACCTTGCCTTTCTCACAAATGTAACAGAGCTACTCAACAGTTTCAATGTGCAACTTCAAGGAAAGGGGAAGCCCATCTGTGATATGCAATCACGTGAAAGCATTTGAAGTAAAATTAGGCCTCCTCATCAAACAAGTGAAGGAAGAAAAATTCTGCCATCTCCCCCAACTCAAAATCTGTTAGCAGAAAAACCGTTGGTTGCATTCCCAAACAAAACATGTGTGGATTCACTGGAAAAGTTGCAAAAGGAGTTCCAATTTAGATTTAAGGAGTTTCATCTCCACGAACAGGACATACAGCTATTCTGTAACCCATTTTCTATTGATATTGAAAATGTGGATACAATTTACCAGATGGAACTAGCTGAACTGCAGAATGTGACTCTGTGAAAGACACATTCAAGTCAAGCAGCCTTCTTAATTTCTATGCATCTTTTCCCTCTGAGACATATCCTGTCTCAAGAACCATGCATTCAAAATGGCAACCATCTTTGGCAGCACTTATGTCTGTGAACAGACTTTTTTCAGAATGAAGCATCTGAAATCTCCAACCAGATCTAGACTAGGTGATGCACACTTGCATCAATTGTTACAACTAGCAGTGACAAATATGGAACTGGACATTGACCGTCTCATTAGCCAAAAGCAGGCCCATAGCTCCCATTGAAATACTAATAAGTTTGTTGCTTTAACTCTACTTGTTCTTCATTTTAAATATTGTATTTGTTCCTGGTTTTTTTTTTTTTACTTCAAAATAAGATATGTGCAGTGTGCATAGGAATGTGTTCATAGTTTTTTTTAACTATAGTCCAGTCCTCCAAAGGTCTGAGGGACAGTGAACTGGCCCCCTGTTTAAAAAATTTTAGGACCCCTGAAGCATGGTATAGCATAAGTAACAGTCTTCCAGCCTATACTCATATGTGAACATATCTGCAGGCAGGCAGACCCACCTAGAGAAGATAGAGGAGTCGTCTCTCCATTCCTAGACAATTGGAAATATGTGTTTTCTAAAGGCTTTGGGCAACCCCTGTGAAAGGGTCATTCAATCCCCAAAGGGGTCGCAACCCACAGGTTGAGAACCGCTACTCTCTATAAAGTTTCTGTGATGACTTAGATAGAGCTAGAAGAAATTCTGATGAGTAAAATAAGACAATCAAAAAGGACAAACATTGTATGATCTCATATAAAAAGGTTTTAAAAATAAAAAATTAAATAAATAGAAAAAGGTTTTAAAAGGCAAATGGAGAACAAATTTTATTTATGGCTCTCAGGGATGGTAGGAAAATGGTACCTATAGAAGTTGTCAAGTTAGCATGTGTATTGCCATGTGTATTCTCAGCAAGAACAAAATTGGCAATTTAAACTGAAGACACAATCATTTTACTTATGGGATGATTGGTTCTGTAAACAACGTATCAATTTCAAGGGCATAATTAGTGAAAACAGACTTGAACTACAGGCATTCACAGTCCAGTCACTGTGTTAAGTAAGCATCAACATCAAGGGTTCTTAAAAAATGTTATCACATATAATTTTGTTTTATTTTGTCTTGGGGGCATCACTGCCCTCTGGTGGTGGGAGTAGGAGGCCCAGTCTTGCTGCTGGATTTCAACCTCCAACCCAGTGGGCCGCAGTCCTGTGCACAACCACTATACCACTGGGGCTCAGCCCCCCACATATCATTTTTGTTTGTTTGTTTTTGTTTGCCTCTTGTGGTTGTGGGAGGGCCACCACTGGATTTAAACCACCAAGCCTGCAGGCTACAGTCCCACACTCAACTACTTACGCCACCAGGGCTCAGCCCTAAGAACAAGAATTTCATAAAAGTTTTGAAATGGTAAAAAGGTCCTAAGTTAAAACCTGATGTTTCTGTCTGCATGCTGTGCAAATTTGAACTATGTATGCAACCTCTTTGACACTAGTTTTCTCTGTTTGTAATGAGGAAGTGATAGAACTGGCTTTATCAGGTTGTGAAAATCAACAAGCAATGCACGCAAAGCAATAGCAGTATACTTGACATATAGCAGATGCTCAGTTGGTCTAAGTATGCTTGCATGCCTCAATAACTAAAATAATTTTTGATGCACTCAATTCAAGGAACAGATATGTCATATTTAATTTTGAAATCCATATATCTAAAACCAATGACATCATGAACTATTTCTTTTTTTTTCTTTTTGGCTTGCCACGTAGACTGGATTTGTGAAGAAAGGGTGGGGACACAGAAGGCAGTCAGGTCCACTACTGGGGAGAGATGACCAGGATGTTTTGGGGGTCGGAATGCCCTGGAAACCCTCATGTTCATCCTCGTCATCCACAGACACTGTGCCTACTTCTTCATAGTCCTTCTCAAGGGCAGCCAGGAACTGTCAGCCTCAGAGAATTCTTCTTTGTCCATGCCCTTACTCACATACCAGCGCACAAATGCCCACTTGACAACATCAAGTCAAACTTGTGGTTGAGGTGGATCAAACCTCTGCAATGGCTGTGATATTGTCTAGCATGCAGCCTGCTGCCCCTACGCCCGGTCTCCCCCAGGCACCACCCAGTGGGGCACCAGGCCTCACACTAGATGATGTGCTTGGTCTTGATGGTGGTATGGTCGCATTCACATCTGTGGGTACCACATCCCCACGGTACAGCAGGCAGCAGGCCATGTCCTTGTCATGGTGAGGGTCACCCTCGACCATCCTGTTGGTGAGTTTAAAGTAGGCACAGGCGATCTCAGCCACAGAGAGTTGTTCATGGTAGGTCTTCTCAGCTGAGACCATGAGTGAGTAGGTCAACAGGGGAGAGTAGATATGGGGGATGGGAACCAGATGGGTCCGCAACTCCGTCAGGTCCACCTTAAGGGCGCAGTCAAAGTGTAAGGCAGTGGTGATGGAAGACACAATCCAGCCAATGAGCCAGTGGAGGTTGGGCACTCAATGTGCAGGTTGCAGCAGCTATGCCACAGATGGCCTCATTGTCCACCGTGAAGGCACAGTCCGAGTGCTCCAGGGTGCTGTGGGTGATTATGATGGAGCTATAGGTGTCTTCGATGGCTTTGAACACTTGCAGGGTGATGTACATGGCAAACTCCAACTTGGACTTCTTGCAGTAGTCAACAGAAAGCCGCTCCATCACCTGGAAGGTGAAGTCCAAGCCAGTGTCATCCCTAAAGCTATGGAAGATGTGGAAGTCCCTAAGCCTGGTGCACTTGTCTGTCATTTAGCAGATCCGCTCCAGCACCAGCTCGATGACCATCTTCCACAGGGTGTAGTGGCCCCAGGCACAGTTGCTAACAGCATCTTCCTTGCCATTTCTCAGCTGCTTTGGGTGGAAGAGCTATTTGTAAATGCCAGTTTTTACTTCAGCTAAGACAGCAGGCTGCTGGTCCATGAAGACAACCTCCGTGGGGCGCATGTTCTCAGGAGGTGCTCACTGAAGGTGTTAAAGAAATCATCAGCACTCCCCAGAGTCTTGCTGCTCATGTGGGCACCAACAGCCTTAGTAACATTAGTTGTTGACCTTGATTCACTTGATGTTGGTTCAATTGACATAGACTCACTTTAGACACATGACCATGAAAGACCGAAGACTAGAAAATCAGTAAAGGACCATGAAAACTAGAGAAATCTTCAATGAGATGCAACTCAATAATCACAGCAATGGATTCAATATGCCAAGGATAAAGGATAAAGACAACTAGTGAGGGAATCAGACTACAGTGAATGACCTAGAATATTAACCAGCTCTCAAAGAATACCGAAAGAAAACATTTTGGCAATAAATAGAGAAAACACAGTGTGATGGGTAGGTTTGTTATGCCAACATGGCCACAGAAGATTGGTGGATCTGTTGTGACAGCATAGCCAATGAACACGCGGGATGAATTGAAGGGCAGAGACAGGAAGGGCTTGGTAAGCCCTGCCCTCTCTCTCTGTTGTTTCCTGATCTTCTGAGCAGAGAGCTGCCTTGTTCATCCTGTTCCTCGACCTCCAAGCAACACTACCCGTGGGACACCTAATCGTGGACTCTGTTACTGTGAGTTGAGGATCCTTCAAGCCCTGCTGCGCCACGCTCTTGGGATATACAGCTCTTGAGCTGGGGACTGTTGGACTCTGTTATCTGGCTGACTGTTGGTGACTGTTGGTGACTGTTGCTCTGCCGTTTGCTGCCTGTAACCAGATAGCCTGGATTGCTCTACAGAGGACTATTCAGCGGCCCTCAAGAATTGAAGGACTGCCAGTCTTCTAGTTGCCTCACGCAAGTGAGTTGCACCGAGCAATCTGTATTGTTTTATAGTTAACTTTTTCTCTTTTTATCTTATATATCTTTCTCAATATATAAATATATAAAAATAATTACTAGTGTCCTGAATTTTATTTCTCTAAGAGAACCCTGCCTGACACACACAGGTACACTCTTTCCCACAGGGTCCTCCATAATTGGCCCCAGAAGTTACTTTGAAATCTCTGGTGCTCAGCCCAATAAATGAGATTTGAACACAGACCCCGAGAGAAACAGAATCGTGTACCTCATCAGCATTACAAAAACATTTATGATGGGAAAGTCTATGTTCTTTTGGATCATTTTCTGTTACTTTTGAATTTATGCATAATAAGCATGTAAAACACAAGCTTATGCATACATGAAAAGTAGTTTCATGAGCCCGAAGGAAAGGTCCTTTGACTCACTTTTAATTATTTACTTCTTGGATAAATTATTGAAAAATGTTCTAAGTGTAAGGACCCTGAAGACATAAAGGTAGGTACTTTTCAAAGGTGTCTAAATACATAGCCCTGTCAGATAAGAATGAATAGCATAATATTGATTCTGATATATATGTAAATATTTTGTGGAGATTAATGAATTTAATAATCTAACAATGTTAATAATGGAGTTAGTAATCTAATACTATCTCTGATGTAAATGTATAAGTATATATAAATAACATCATAAATAGAAGAATTAATCCAGCACATCCTTGAACACAGAATCATTTATGTAAAAAAAAATTATCTTAGTATAGATGAGAATTCTTGCAAATAAGAATCTCCAGGAAAAAAAACTGCGATGTATTTCTAAGTACCCATCCAGTTCCAGTCAAGCAAGTGTCCCTGGGGAAGTTGCAGAGCCTAGGTGATCCCTCCTTAGGACTAAAATGGGATAAGAATGTGGGATTCTTCCCTGGTTAGATGAGATCATGCTTGTAATGCACGGTGCCCACCACAGAGTTAAGAAAAATAAGTACAATGACTGACGATTGCCACACAATACTAATCTCACCTGTGAAAAGTTGCATATTAAAGGTATGTTTGATTTTCACCACAGATTTACCTTTCTCCTACAAAAGAGGATTCAAATTGTTTCTTAAGAGGCTCAGATGTCATCAAGGTAAAATGCTTTGAGTAGTGAGTATGGAGATCTGAATTCTACAAGGAAGCCATCTGAAGGACTATGTCAGTAATAAAATGTTTTATGTTATCAATCACTGGACTTCTAAAACCCTTCACTGACTCTCTTCCCCTTAGAAGGAATAATTCCTCAAAGTTACTTTTGAGGTCCTTCTCATAATGTCTCCATCTTTCCATATAACATAATACTACTTCCATTCATTTGGTTTTTCATTGATTTATAATAGTTATTGTGTACATAGTAAGAGTCAAGTGTAGTCCTGAGATTAGCACTGTTAAATATCACCAAGAACATATTTAAAGAGTACACAAGGGCCAAAATACATACACCGAATACAGCCCACTTGAATTTAGGAAACATCTCAAAAACAGAGTTTTCACTAAACCTTTATGACCAAGGAGCAGATGGCCTGTGGCCCGACAGTTAAAGCATAATACAAAAAAGTTAAAGGTCATTAAGAAGACAGAAAAGAAAAAAAGTCAAAGTGGAACTCAGAAAAGAATCTGAAATTGGTTCTTGAGCAAAGTAGAAAAATGAGAAACGAAATAAAAGAGCTGAACAGAAAATTTCAAAAGGCAGTTCAAGAAGACAATATAAAGAATTATCATGAAATGTGTAAAACCATAGAGCTGCAGCAAGAAGAAACACTAGGCATATCTCAAGTTGAAAGAACCGAGGCAAAAATTCAAGTCTCAAGTTTGAGTACTGAAAGAGTCAATGAACAAAATTTTGAATGATGCAGCAGACATCAAAAGAAGATGAAAAGAACAAGAGTCAGTGTACCAAAAAGAATTGATTGACAACCATTTTAAGAGGTTTTTTATGAACCCCTGATAATGAAGAAAGGAGATCAAACTGCACTAAAGATATTAGCAAAGAGCAAAACTCCAGGAATTGACAAAACGCCAACAGAAATATTTCAACATGCAAACAAGGCATTGAAAGCACTCAGTAGTAAATGCCAAGAAATTGGGAAGATGGCTAGTTGGGCAACCAACTGGAAATGGTTTATATTTGTACCCATTCCAAAGAAAAGTGCCCCAATAGAATACAAACAATATCAATAGTATCATACACAAGGAGGTTTTCGTTAAAGATAACTCATGAACAGTTGCAGCAGTATATCCCCTTCCCAGAAATTCAAGCTAGACTCAAGAATACATCATATATCATTGCTGATGTCAGATGATCCTAGGCTGAAAGTAGAGAAATCCAGTAAGACTTTTGCTGATGCTTTGTTGGCTATACAAAACTGTTCCACTGAGTGGATTGTGGCAAACTACAAATAGCATTGAGAGGAAAGGCAGAACACTTCCCTGTGCTCATGAAACTGTACATGAACCAACATATAGTTATTTAAAGAGAACAAAGGGATGATATATGACTTAGAGTTAGGAAAAGTGTCCATCAGCATTATATACTTTCACTATACTTATTGTAAACAAATAATCCAAGAAGTTGGACTACATGAAGAAGAGTTGGATTACATCAGTATTGAAGGAAAACTCATTAAGAACATGAAATATGTAGATGACACAATCTTGTTTGCTGAAAGGAAGGAGCACCTACACTATTTTCTGAGGAAGGTCAAAGACTACAGCCTTCAGTATCGATTACAACACTTGCTCACCACTGGACCAACAGACAACATCAGGATAAATAGAAAAAAGATTGAAATTTTCAGATTTAATTTTACACTCAATTAATCAGTAGTCAAGAAATTAAATGACACTGAACTCAGGCATTTCAAAACCACCAGCTACTCACAGGAGAAAAACAAGATTTTCTACCCCCATAAAACTTTAGCCTTGAAAATTCACAGGGGCAATTCTACTCTGTAACACATTCTCACTATGAGTTGGAAATAACTCAATGGTAGTGAGTGAATTTTAGTTATAAAAAGCTCTTCATGACAGGGGTACAAGAGGAAAGTAAAAGGAAATAGAGGAAAGAACTGGCAGTACAGGGCATGTATAGGAGTCTAAATACAGACAGGCATGTACTTAGGTTAATATATTTATATAGAACAATGGGGAAATTCATAAACATGCATATACTTACAGGGTTAGTATTAGGACAGCGGATAAACATTGGAACTTCAATCAAGTACTTTATCGGAGCAAGAACATTTTGTTCTATTAAATTGGCATTCCATGATGCTCACCTTCCCGACACGATCACTGAAGACAAATGTGCGCATAAACAAGTGTGGTGAAGAAAGCAGATGGTGCCTGACTATCTAAAGATGTAGTGTCTGGGGTCTTAAAGGCTTGAAGGTAAACAAGTAGCCATCTAGCTCAGAAGCAACAAAGCCCACATGGAAAAGGCATACCAGTTTGTGGACCCATGATGTGTCGAAGGAATCTGATATCAGGCATTAAAGAACTAGAAATTGTATCATCATAAATGAGGAGGAGTACTGATTGGGGATCCAAAGCCCACTAATAGGTGAAGCAACATCCCCTTGCAGAGGGGTTACAGAGAGGAGAGGAGCCAATCAAAGTACAGTGTGGCAACAATGAGGTATGTAACTTTTCTCTAGTTCTCAAATGCTTCCTCGCACCTACTATGATGATCCCAATTCTATCATACAAATCCAGCTAGAGCAGGGGATGTATACTGGAACCAGAAACATGGGGAATTCAGGACAGATGACTCCTTCAGGACCAGTGGTGGGAGTAGTGATACCAGAAGGGTGGAGGGAGGGTGGAGTGAAAGAGGGAAACCAGTTACAGGAATCTATATATGACCTCTCTGGAGTATGGAGAGTGGGAAAATGGGTGAAAGCACACATCAGACAGAGTATGAAATGAAAAAGTAATAATAGTTTGTAAATTATTAGGGGTTCATGGTGGAAGGGTAGTGGGGAGGGAGGGGAAATATGGGAAGCTGGCACTGGGGGCCTAAGTGAAGGGAGGATGTTTTAGGGTGATGATGGCCACAGGTGTGCAAATGTGGTATGCATACAATTGACATATGTATTGATCGTGATGGGAATTGTATGAGCCCCCAATAAAATTATTTATAAAAAATTCTTCATCAAGAGTATTTTGATTTCAAAATGCACTCGTCCACAGTGTCTCAAGTTGGTGGTCCCCAAGGTAGATAGAAGTATTGATGCTTAATTAGGTGGTTGAATACTTTTTTTCAAGGTTTTATTGGAAAAAACAATCATTCCTCTTACTGAATAAATTCTTACAAATAAGTTCTTACTAAAATTTGATTATGACATAAAAATAAGTCTTTCCAGTAAATTCCTTAGAGTGTTCATCAACTCAGCAGGTAGAAGAGTGCTCAAAGTGCTCAAAACACATGTTTACCAGGTATGTAGGCATTAGAACATGAGCTATTATTTTCCTAAACAAGATTTTAGACTCGAATTATGTTAATGTTAGAAGACATTGAATGCATTGAACAGGTTCTGCTTGAATTATTGCCATTTACCATAAAGCAGGTGGTCATTCTATGCACATAAAAGTATATCAGCATCAAAATTTCCAGTTTTCTCTAGATGTAACCTTGCTAACCTTGCCTGGTCCCCTATGATAAAAGTAGTACAATGTATTTTTCACAGTGACCTTTCCCACGTTAGGTTTCATTCTATGATCAGATGTTCAGAAACGTCTTAAATGCTTTACTTCAGATGTTCTTTTTCTCATTCATGGCGAGGGGAGCTACATTTCCACAAGCTTAGCAAAATGTTATCACAAGTACAACAAAATCTCACAAAGGTGAGGGTTCTAGAAGAAGTAGCAATTCCTTCCTACCCAGTAGCCTGGTTCTACTTTAACAAATAGAGTTATAAAATCTATATTGATAACATTTTCTGGCTGTGCAGTTTATACCAAAGAAGTAACTCACCTTGATGGCCTTTTTTAATCATCAACCAGCTCTCTGACAACTCTATCATGAGCAACCTGACTATTCTATTAGGGGGCAGCAAGTAGAAACACTTTGGGGTGTTCAATGACCTAGAAATTGTCCACCTGTGATACTGCTTCTTACATTTGTCCCTCTATCTTCTCAATAATCTAATAGTGTTTGTGTCTATCTATCTCTATTTTCTCTCTCTCTCTCTCTCTCTCTCTCTCTCTCTCTCTCTCTCTCCTTTCTCAGCCACAATGTGCTTGTGTCTCTATCTCTGTTTCTCTGTTCTTAGATTTTTCCATTTCTGCTCCTTTCCCTATGCATCTCTGTTGCTCTCTCTTGTGTACTCAATCCATGCTCAATCCAATTGCCAATGTCACTACTTTATTGGTTATGCCAGTGGATAGTTAACTTGCTTCCCACACCATTGCAACAGAAATTTCTGTATAATAGACAAGTTTGCATGCAGATATATTACAGATATTATTAGAAACCAAGATTCTAATAGAAGCACGAGTCCTTTCTTTATTCTTCTCTACATCCATGTTTTTCCATGTAGACCTCAAATTCAAATGTACCTGGGGATACTTCTTATCACTTAGGCTAGTGGTCCAAAGCATCTCTAGCAAGATTCTCCAAGTAATAGGTTCATACATGATTGGGTATAGATTGCATAAGTCATAGATTTATATTTAAACCTGTATTTTCAAATATATATAATAATTTTAATGGGAAATCCACAGATGTTGATGAGCCCTGTTGATTGTATATTAAAAATTATCTACGTTTGGTTATAAGCATTTTTCAGGATAAAAGCTTATAGCGTCAACAAAATTCCCAGTGGAATCACTCCTCTTCCCCCATCATTTCCTCCGCCTCCTTATCTTTCCTCCTTTTCCTCTGTAGTTTCCTTCTCTTCCTCTTCCTCCTTATCCTCCATCACTTCCTTCTCCATTACCCCCTCCTCCTCTTCCCTCCCCACATCCCTGTCAAACAGAAGAAAAACCAGATATAACGTTTACACAAAATAAATGTGGCAGTCATGTGATTCCCATATCCAAAGACTTATAAATTCAATGTAAAAAATTTACTTTTGGTCAATAGACCCTTTAGTAATCAAAACACACTAATCGGCACACACCCACCAACTTATGAAAGCCCACAAAAACATTTTGACAATTAAAACAGTACAAATCACTGCTTCTGGATACTTATAAATTCCACCCACAAGCACCTTTTTTCATTTGGCACTGCTGTTATTTTTCAATCTTGTCTATAATATCTGAGGACTCTTTCTGATAGCACAAATGGGCTCCAACTCCACGCACTTTTACCCTCTTGTTTCCAAAAGCATATTTTATGTTCTAACATAACTCCTTAGAAAGCACTCAGAGAGAACAACATATAGCACATTATTTTTTCTACAATTAGTCTCACAGAGGAACTGTGTTAGAGAAAAGATTGAAAGGCTGGTTATATATTGTCTTGCAGAATGACTTTGTGTATTTGACTTCTATAATGCCCACAATAACTATGGAAAATGGACGAGGTTAATTCAATTGTAGATATTTTACTTGAAAATGCAATTCTCATTTCATTTCTAAAACACTTTTAAAAAGAAATGAATGCTTTGGAAATGACAGAGCAGAGAGCTGAAAGCAAAAAATGTTTGTTTGTTTGTTTTTTAGCAGATATATTGGCTTCAGGAAAGAACACATAGTCAAGGACAGAAGTGCCCTTTAATAAGTTCCTCAGTGCTATAAGGAAAATCTCTCAAAAGTGGCCTTCAAGAATCTCTAGAAGGTGGCCACAAACTTCAGATCCACCTAATCTCTAAAATTTCTCAGCAGCTCATTGATCTCTTTGAACCCCCAGGCCCTAAATTCTAACAGCCTTTGATGCTTTGCTCCCTGGAAAGAAAGACTTAAAGATGGCCCTCACATCTTCCCTCCTAATGTTCACACCTGTGTATGATCCCATCCCCTTGAGTGGTTGGAGGTGCTGTGAGTTATTTCGAACTCATACCACACTGTAAATGTCACTCCTACAATTATGACATATTTTATAAGATTCCTTATTTAATAGGAGACTAATTTAGACTGCAAATGTTTATTCAAGCTACCATAAAATGTTCAACAACAAAAAAGGATTTCATACTGTTTGTAAATTCAATCTGGAGTCTCTTTCACCACTGCTAGCTTTGAAGAAGCAAGCTGCCATGAACTGTACAACTATAATGAACGGAATGCTGCCAACGACTCTGGCAACAGGGAACTGTGTCTTTCCCCATGCAGAACCCTGATGAGAACCAGCCCTGCCCAGGGAGATCTTGAACAGAGGAACTTTCCAAATTGTACTTAGAATCTAAGCCAGAGAATTGTGTGTCTTAGGTATCTAGTGATGCTATAAAAGGGAAAACCATAAGCAGACAGCTTTAATCAGCAGTTAGAAGGTCAGGAGTTTGAATTTTGGCCACCAGTTGTAGAGAAAGGCTCTATCTGTTCTTGAGCTCAAGATCCCCATCTCTTCAGCTTCCGTTCCTTGGAGAATTGTATATATCCCAACCCCTCCCCCACTCCACTCCCACCCATCTGTGCCTGCTTGATTCGGCTACTCTTTTACACAAATAAGCGATGGGTTAGAGTTAGGGTTAAAAAAAGAGAGAGAAGCAGTGATATAGTAATTACACTCTGGGTTGGTAACTACAAGGTCAGCTCTTCAAACTCAGTGTCTACTTGGGAGAAAGGCAGGACTTTCTAAAGAGGGACAATTCTACCCTGTCTTATAGGTTCACAATGAGTTGTGAATGTTTTTTTTTTTTGAAGAGTTTATCTTTCTGGGGTTTTTTAAAGATAATTTTATTGGGGGTTCTTGCAGCTATTATAACAATACATACATCAATTGAATCAAGCATATTTGCATATATGTTGCTTTCATTATTTTCTAAACATTTACTTTCTATTTGATTCCTTGGTTTCTGCTCCTCTTTTTACCCTCCATCTCCCCTCCCACCCTCATGACTCCTTGATCTAGTATAAATTATTATTAATTTCATACCTCACACCAACCACTGTCTTCCTTCCCTTCATGTCCTGAGCTCTAATCTGTACCAGTGTACACGTTTCAATCATTCCAGCCCATAATGAAAGGCAGGACTAAGATCATGATACTCCAGTGTGAGGAAGCCTCAAGGAAACAGAGAAATATTGTGCTTCTTCAGTGCTATACTCCACTATGATTGACTCATCCCTCCCTTGTGACCTTTCTTTGAAGGGATGTTCCATTGTCTACCGCTGTGTTTTAGATCTCTGCTCTGACCCCGTAGTTTTCAACAATGTGTTTTTGTTTGCTTGTGTGGGGTCTTCTGATTCCTGTTACTAAACCCAGTCAACACCTCATGATTTCACAGGCTGGTGTCCTTCAATATAGACTTGTTGCTTTTTTACTAGATGGCTGCTTGTTCAACTTTAAGCCTTTAAATCCCAGAAGCTATTATCTTTTGCTAGTGGGACACAATCAGCTTTCTTCACTGTATTTGCTTGTGAACCCATTTTCTCTTATGAGTGATTTTTATACAAATATTCCTCAATTTATAAGATGTCTCAAACCAATTACTGCATTGCTAATCCATTCTGTTGTAAGTCAAATACTTTGTTGTTAGTACTCATAATTGCCCACTACATGGCCAAGTTTTGAATAATAAATCATAATATTTGATATCTCATAGTGAACATCTGAGAATTATAAGTATAGCATATATGTAGTATAAATTATGTACTACAGTTTTGTAGGTAGTACATATTACCATGATTTTTTTTAAAAAAAAGGAATATTGTAGTATGATTGGCCATAACTCAGAAACATTTTCAGATGTGAATTTTAGGAACTACCAGTATCTCAAGAGACTGATTTAAGACCCACCTTGTTACTAATATTGTGTCCCTAACATAAAAAAGAAACTGTGTTAGTCCGGGTAGACTAGAGAAACAAATTCATAGACACGCATATGGATATAAGGGTAAGGTTTATATACAAGAGGAATGGAGCACTAAGAAAGCATCCCAACCCAGTCCAGTCCAAAGCCACAAGTCCAGTACTAGCCCACATGCCCGACACCAGTCTCCAAAGTCTCCTCCCGACTCACAAAGTCACAGGTCAGTGGATACAGAATCCCAGTGCTGGCAGAGGTCTCCCCATGGCTCCTCACTTCCAGGGCTCAGGATCCATCAACAGCATCCAGTGGTGGTAGAATTAACTCAGTGCTGGCAGGGGTCTCCACATGGCTTCTCCAGCTTTAGAGGTCTGGTTCAATCAGGGTAATGCCACATGGCTTCTCTTCTGGCTCCTCCACCTCCTGGGATGCTGCCATCTTGTCTTGTCTGTAGTTCGTTGTCTCAGAGACTGACTCCCAACAACTGGGGGAATGGCTTCTCATCTCCACGAGGGAAATACAGCAAGATTTCCCAAAAGTCTCAGGAGAAAGTCATGCCCACACAGAGGCCTCATCGGCTACTCAATGGCTATCTCCAGATTAACAGGCTAGACTCCACCCCTACATCTCAATCATGAAATTGACATAAGCACGTGACCGTCACAGAACCCCAACTGGAAGTACAACCACAAGTGTCAGGGTTTTATTACACGGATTTCCCCACTGCAATCTGATCAATGTTGATGCTATCTCATCAAAATATAAAATGTCTATGGAGTTGATTTCAATTCACAGTGACCCAACAGAACAGAACAGAATTGCCCCTGTGGGTTTCTGAAACTGTAACTCTTGATGGGATGAGGAAGCATCCTATTTCTTCCTTGGCATGGCTGTGGTTAGCCATCCAATAAAGAACCCACTCTGTCACTAGGGCTTCCGAACTCTCACTCAACATGGCCTTATATAAGATTTCAGAGGCTGTATTTTTTTTTATTTTTTATTGTTCTTTTTTTTTTAATTGAAGGTTCCTCGTTGGCCCAAACAAGTGGATGTCTGTGATCCGGGGGAGGGGAGCAGCCAGCGTGGGGAGGGTCATCTTAATTTTCCACGGACACACAGTACTAAATGAACAAGCACAGACTCACTACTGCAGTTAGAAGTTGGCAGCCTGGAAAAGGGGGGGTGGGGGGGGGAGTGGTCGTTAAAAAAATACAGCTTCCCTCTCCAACTGTGGTGCCTGGGGGGAGGGGGGGGAATGAGAGAGAGGAACTTGGTCTGTTTCAACAGAGGAATCAAAGATCAGAAGCCGGTTTGGGAAGGCCAGAGCCGTTGGGGCAGAGGGAGGAGGGTTGGTCCAGGGGGTGGGGGGCCGTTTGGCAATTGGGGTGAAGGGATTGCCCTCCCCCTGCTGGGGTCCCCCCAGCCCCTCCGGTCTGTCAGGAAGGGGGCAGCCTGCAGCCCCCGCAGGCAGGTCTGGGGCTGCCAGATGCTCCTGGCACGGGTGGAGGGGGCTCACAAGGGCTTGCCCTCCAGGGAGATGACGGCCCTGCCCCCCAGCTTCTCCGCCAGGGTGCAGCGGTCCTTGACCTCCTCGTAACAGTTTGCTTGTAATTCGTGTTTGATCCCCGTCAGCTTCCTCTTGATGGCATCCTTGGAGCTGGCGTAGATCATTTTGCTCTTAAGGGGCGCACACTCCGGGGCCCAGAAGATGAATACCAGGTCCTCCTTCTTGCTCTCCTTGGCCTCATAGGTGGCATCGTACAGCGCGTAGCGGCAGTCCTTGTCCGGCAGCATCTTGACGAAGGTGGCGTAGGGGTCGTCCACGGTCTGGCCCACGTCCCCCGCCAGGATCTCCTTGCCCTCCTCCAGGATGATGTTCTTCTTGTCTTCGCTCAGGCAGAAGAGCACCGCCTTCTTGCGCTACTTGACCTCCTCGGGAGTCGAGGACTTGCGCACCTTCATGTCGTTGAAGACCTTGATGACGCCGTCGGAGACCGCCACGCCGGAGGCCATGTTTCCAGAAGCGAGGAGTCTGGCAAAGAGAGGCAGAGAAGATGGGAGCCGCTGCAGCTGCTGCCGGGACCCGACTCAGGCTGTATTTTTTTATGGAAGCAGATAGCCTCATTTTTTTTTTCAATTGAAGTGACCAGGGAATCTGAGCCCCTGACTTTGCTGTTTGTAGGCCCTTGCATTCCCAGCATTACCACCAGAGTTCCTACATATATTTAGGGGGTAAGGGCACAAAATTCATTTCATAAAACTTTGAGATAATAAAGATATGTTGTTTTATTTCTAATGCTTAAGTCATTTTATTGAGGGCTCTTACAGCTCTTATTACAATTCATACATCAATTGTATCAAGCACATTTGTACATATGTTGCTATCATCATTTTCTAAACATTTTCTTTCTACTTGAGCCCTTGATATTAGCTCCTCTTTTCCCCTTTTCCCTCCACCCTCATGAACCCTTGATAAATTATACATTATTGTATTTCCATATCTTATACCATGCACTGACTCATTCACCTAAGTTTCTGTTGTTCATCCCCTTCAGAGAGGAGAAGTGAGTTTGTCCAAGTAGACTAGAGAAACAAATCCAGAGAAACTCAAAAGTGTGTAATAGAACTTTATATCATTTAAAAAACATCCCAGCCCAGTCCAAGTCAAGTCCATAAATCAATATTAGCTATGTGTCCATTACCAGTCTATAAACTCCTCCAGATTCACACAGCATATGCAATGACACCAAATTCACGAAGAAAGATCACAGACCAGTGGGTAGAAAGTCTTGTGGATCCAGTGATGGTGGAAGCATCTAAGCACTGGCATGGGTCTCCATGTGGCTCTTCTGTCCATTGCTTTCTCCTCAGGTTTGTTTCCCATGCCTATCTTATATATCATGGCAATAACAGACACAAAACAAAAGCATTGAGTAAAAATAGGAAAACAAACAACTAGCAAAAAAGCCCGGAAAAGTATATATAATTCCAGGTTTCTCTGGTGACTTTATGATCATCTCTCCACTGCTCCTAGGGAGTTCTGGGAACTGCCCCTCCTAGACTGAAGTCTATTTGGGGGTTTCAGGGGGTTGTGGCTTGGCTTTGCTCCTGTTGCTGATCTGTTATGTTCCCTTTTGTTTCACCCCACTGTGGAAGAAGTCAGATCAGACACAATCCCCACCATGTGTCCCAAGTATTGACCTCTGTCCCAGTATGCTCCAGTAAGACAACATCATGTCTCAAGCTGCTGTTGGCCCAACAGTTCTCTCTGTGCCTCAGCAACTCCATGTAGGGATGGTTGTCCTCAGGGCTCAGTGTTCCAATATGGGATCTAGCCCCTCATTCTCTCTCTTTCCTTCTTGGTTTGCATCTGTAGGGGCATGGCAGGCTGACCCCTCTCCCAAACCTGTAGGTTTGGTGATGTCCTCTGTGGCACATGCTTCTAGAGGTGGAGAGGGGCTGGGGGATCAGTTTGGCTCTGATTGAGGCCAGTCTTGTAGACCTCTCTGTTCATGAGTTGCTCCAACTGGTTATGTTGTTCTCAAGGTTGGTGAGTTCTTCATTCACGTTCTTATTTCTGTGGAGACATAAACAACACTCTCAAAAAAAAAAAACACTCTCCCCATGGCTAGATTAGTGCTCTACTCCCCCGTGGCCATTGTCTTCCTCTTTCCCCGCCCCCCACCGCCACTATTCTCCCTCCACCACCTCCTTTGTGTTGGAATGACGTGTACATCCTTGGGTTTGGTCTGTCCCCCACCTGATTGCCTTTACCTCAACCCATGACTTGACTTCTATACCTACTGTGCTGATTATACTTATCTTAGTGCATTCATGTTGTGCTGGTCCTTTTGTGATTGGCTCACTTCTCATAATTTCTTCCAACTCTCCTCATGACACTATGTGTTTCCTGCAATTATCAGTGCTTTTTAGGGATGCACAGCACTCCGTTGTATGTATGTTCCAGTTTTCTTTTTTTTCTTTTTTTTTTGGTGGGGGGGGAGCATCACTCCCCTCTGGTGGGAGTAGGTGGCCCAGCCTTGCTCCTGGAGAGCTGCTGCTGGATTTGAACCGCCAGCCCAGTAGGCCTCAGTCCTGCGCACAACCAGTGTGCCACAAGGGTTCAGCCCGTGTGCCAGTTTTCTAATCCTCTCATCTATTGATGGAAATTTAGGTAGTTTCCAATCCTTTGTGATTGGGAATTGCACTGCAATAAACATAAGGGCACAGAGGACTGGTTGTGTTACATTTCATACCTCTTCAGGGTATATATATGCCCAGTAGAGGGATTGCTAGATCATAAGGTAGTTCAATTTCCATTTGCTTTAAATATCACCAGATCGCTTTCCACAGTGGTTGTGCATATCTACATGACCACAAGTTGTGGAGGGTTCCTATCTCACCACATGCCCTCCAGCATTTGTTGTTCTCTGATTTTCGGATTTGTGTATCCTCAAGGGTATTAAGTGCTATCGCATAGTTATTTTAATTTACATGTCTTTGGTGGCTAATGATCGGGAGCATTTTCTCATGTGTTCATTGGTCATTCAGGTCTCCTCTCTTGTGAAACATCCTTTCAGGTCTTTTGCCCACTTCCTCAGGGGTTTTACTGTTTTCCTCTTTTTGTTGGCTAGGAGGGTATTGAAGAATTTTGTAATAAGCCCTTTGTCTGTCATGCCAGTGCTAAAAATCCTCTCCCAGTCTGTGGGTTCTCTTGCTACCCTTTTGGTGAAGTCCTTTGACACACACAGGTGTTTTATCCTCAGTATATCCCACATGTCGATTACAGGTTCACCTGTGTGTGTACCTTTCCCTATTACAGTTAGTCTATGTATTCCTTGAGGCAAGATGCTTAGGTTTGTCCAAATTCCATCGTTGATGGTCCAGGTAGTTTTGTGTTTACTTCTAGATCTGTGATCCACCTTGAGTCTGCTCTTCTGCATAGGTTGTGGTGGGAGTCTTGCGTCATTTCTCTGCAGGTGGATAGCCATTATTTTCCTGCACCACTTGTTAAAAAGAGCATCCTCTTCCCACTTGATGCTTTTGAGGCCCTTGTTTAATAGCAGTTGTCTATATGCTGAAGGTTTTATTTCTGAGTTTTCTGTTCTTTTCCATTGGCTTGAGTATCTGTCATTATTCCAGTACCATGCTGTTTCGACCACTGTATAGTAGGTAAGGGAAGCCCTCAGACTTTGTCCTTCTTCTTGAGGAGTTCTCTGCTAATTCTGGATGTCTTTCCTCTCCATATGAAATTGGTGGTCACTTTTTACAATTCTGTGAAGAGGGTTGCTGGTATTTGAAGTGGGATAGTGTTAAAGTTATATAGTACCTTTAGTAATATTGATATTTTTGTTACATCTTCAAATTCATGAGCATGGGATATTCTTCCATTTGTGAAGGTCACTTTTGGTTTCCTGTAGTTGTGTTGTGTAGTTTTCTTATGATCCGCAGCCCAACACACAGCCATTACACCACTGGGGGCTGTTCTGTAGTTTTCTTTGTGAAAGCCTTGTTGTTGTTGCTGTTGTTTTACTATACTGTCCTAAGATATTTCAGTTGTGTTTTTTTTATTTGTTTGCTTTGGGTTATTGTGAAGAGTACTGCCTTCTTAATCTCCTCTCCTGTGGTCTTGTTCAATGTACATAGCAAACCAATAGATTCCTGTTTTTAATCTTGTATCCCACCACCCTTCTGTATTCCTCTATTGCTACCTGTGCTCCATTTTGGAGCTTGTGGGGTTTTGTGTAAGTCTGAATAAACCACAGAAACTCATATGTATATGAGAGTTTTATAATAAAGAGTAAGTGTACATTAAGAAAGAGTCTGAACCCATTGCTGTCCAACCCCAGAAATCCAACATTAGCCCAAATATCTGATACCAATCTATAAAGTCCTCCTCGATTTCACAAAGCACATACAATGACGCCAAGTGCAGGAGGAAAGCCGAATCAGTGAGCATGTAAGCATCTCACCACTGGCAAGGGTTTCCACACTGCGGCTCCAGCACCCAGGACTGCATCAGGGGAGGTCCATGAGGATTCTCCTCAGGGATGTCTTGCAGGAAGCGAACCTGGCTAGCTGAAGCAGGGGACTGGCTAAAGCAGCTGCACCTTGGTCTGGCCATCAAAAAGCAAGAGATCAAAGAACTAGAAAGGCAAGGCTTACCAAGCCATTTATTTCTCTGCCTTTCAATTAAACCTGCATGCATTTATCAGCCAGGTTAGCACAATAAATTTAAACTATCTCAGGTTATCAGTGTATAGAATCATGTTGTCTGCAAACAGTAATAGTTTTGCCTCCTCCTCTCTCAGCCTTGAATGAAAAGAAGTGGAGATAAGGATCATCCTTGTCTGGTTCCCTTTTCAGTGGGATTGTTTTTGTCTTTTCTTCATTGACTAGGATGTTGGATATTGGCCTTTCATAAATAGCTTGTATTAAATTGAGGAATTCTCCTTTCATTTCTATCTCCTGAGTGTCTTAGTTAGGAATGGGTGTTGGATTTTCTTATCCCTTTTCTTATCAATGTGTCAAATGAATCAACGTGGTGATGGACTTTCGGTGTTATGCCATTTCTGCATCCCTGGAGTCAAACCCACCTGATCATGATGGATGATATGTTTTATATAGTATTGTATTCTAATGCCAATATTTCATTAAGGATTTTTGCAGCTGTTTTTAGCAATATCAGTGTGCAATTCTTTTTTTTTCTTCCTGATTTTATTTTATTTTACTTTATTTTTTGGGGGGGGAGGGCATCACTGCTCTCTTGTAGTGGGAGTAGGAGGCCCAGCCCCACTGCTGGAATTGAACCTCCGTCCCAGTGGGCCGCAGTCCCGTGCACAACCACTACTCCACCAGGGCTCAGCCCTGTAATTCTTTATTCCTGTGGGATCCCTGCCCTGCTTGGATATCAAAGTTATACTGCTTCATAGAATGAGTTTGGAATTTTGCCCTCACTTTCTATGTTCTGGAATAATTTGTGATTGATTGATATCAGATCTTCCCTGAATGCTTGCTAGAATTCTCCTGTGAAGTCGTCTAGTTCAGGAGCTGTTTTTGTTGGTCATTTCTTGATGAACATATTTATTTCTTCTTTTGCTGTATGTCTGTTGAAGTTCTTGATCTATATCTTGGATAATCTAGACAGGGCAGTTTTTCCAAGTATATGTCCACTCTTACACGTGAGAATACAGATTGTCATAGTACTTTGTGCTTATTCTTTTAATCTCATTAAGGTCTATTGTAATTTCCTTGATTTCATCCCCCACCCTGTGTATTGATATTTGTTCCTTCCTTTATGTTTGCCAGTGGTCTGTCAATTATTTTGATCCTTTCAAAAAATCAGTTTTATTTGTTGGATTGATTTTTTTTACATTATTATCTTGTCTTCATGATAGTTTACCTCTTCCTCCATATTTATTATTTCTTTTCTAGACTCTTGACTAGAGTCTATTGAGTCTTTCTGAGTTGCTGGAGGTTTTGTAATAGTGTATCAGTCATAAGTCCCTCTTCCACTTTCAAATATGCAGTAATCACTATCAAGCTTCCTCTGATAATAGCATGTGGTCTATTTTTGAAAATGAGTGGTGTGCACTTGAAAAGAATGTGAATGTTTGGATTTGCATGGAGAGCTCCATAAATGTTCATCAGATACAATCACCTAATTGCAGTGTTTAGGTTTGCATCTTCCTGGCTGATCTTCTTTCCCAGTGACCTGTCTTTCTCTAATAACAATGTATTAAAGTCATCTACCATGATTGTTGACTCTGTCATTCCATTTTTCATCTTTTGAATAGTTTGGTGAAATTGGGGAGTCTCTCATTAGACACCAGTATCTTTATTATGCTTACTGGTTCCTCATCTACTGATCCTTTTAGCATTATATAGTGATCATCTTTGTCTCTTCTTGTGGTTTGCACCTGGAAGTCAATTTTGTTGAAGATTAGGATTGCAACCACTGCTTTATAAAGTTGTCATTTGCCTGGTATATTTTTGGCCAGCCTTTTATTCTTAATCTATTTTTGTCTGAGAACTTAAGATGTGTCTCTTGCAGGCAACTGGTTGAGGGGTTATGTTTTCTGAGTCATTTTGCTAACCTTTTTATTTTTGGGGTTAGTTCAAGCTATTGACATTCAGAGTTAATTACCACCATCTATGGATTCATTGCTGTCATCTCATAAATTTTGTGTTGGGTGTTTTCCTTTTTACCTTTACATCAGTATACTGTTTATGTGGGGAATTCATTCTTGGCTTCTTTACCCTCTGAGGCAACGTAATCTTGGTAATTGTTTTCGGCATGTCAACTTCTGGATGGAATTGCACTATATGATGGTTTTCTGCTTTTGTTTGGTGAATGTTGGTCTTCTGACCACAGTGAGTTGACAAGAATTTTCCACAGGGTTGAGTGTCGAATGGCGCATTTTTTGAGTTTTCCCTTCTTTGGGAATCTTATTACTTCACTGTCTATCTTAATAGATGGTTTGATAGGTTAAAGGATTCTTATGTTGACATTTCTTTTTATCTTTTGGGGGGGGGATCCCTGCCCTCTGGTGGTGGGACATTTCTCTTATCTTTCAAAAAATGTTACTCCACTCTCCTTCTCTTTATGGTATCTGCTGATAGGTCTAAACATAGTCTTACCTAAGCACCTTTGTATATTACTGCCTTTTTATCTTTTTACTTTTGTAAATTTTTCTCTCTTCCCTCAAAGTTGGGTAATTTAGCTATTATGTGCCTTGCTGAGTTCTTCGGGTGGGGGGGGGGGGGTTAGTCTAATTGGTGTCCTCTATACTTGCTGTATGAATGTCTGATTCTCATTCATTAAGGTGGGGAATATTTGAGTCCAGGAATCCCCCCACTAATCTATCTGTTTACTTCTTCGTTGTTTCTTGCTCTGGAATACCAATTATTCAAATACTGTTCTTTTTAATAGCATCTGTCATTGTTCTCAGGTTTTCTTCCACTTCTTTGATTATCTTGTTTGACTGTCTTTCTCTTTTTTTGCAGTCTGCCTGATTGTCCTTGAGTTTGCTGGTATGATTTTCCTCCATTTCTAGTTTGTTGGTGAGGTCCATTATCTTGTGTTTCGCTTCTATTACCTCATCAATTACTTCTTGCATTTCCCTTTAGTACGTGGATTTCATCTCCTCTATCGTGTTATTCATTTCCTCTATCATTGAGTCCTCATTCTGCATTGCTTGCCTCATGTCCTGTATTACTCCAAGCAACATTGTTAAGATGTCTTTTTGTTGCAGAACAACATCTGTTTGCTCTATGAATATAATGATGCTGAGGAGTTCTTCTGATGTTGCTTTTGTTCTTCCTATGTGTTTCTCTTGTTTTCTTGTATGGCACCCTAAAGCATGTTTCTGTGTGAGTGTCACTTTGGAAGAACTGTGCACCATGTTCCTGGGAAACCGAGGGGCCCTGAGCTCTCTGTGTGACTGGTAACAGTGGTTTCAGGTACTACCTGTAGCCTACTAAGGTGGTGGGTTGGGCTGCTGTAAATGTGAGGCAATAGGGGTCTTCAGAAGGTGTTCTCAAGCCAGCGATTGCAAGTATGCCACTGGGCTGGATTTGGACATGTGTGCATTATGGGCACAGGCCTGGTCTGAACTGCCTGGCCATAATTTGCAGTCTTTTAAAGACTCTCTGTGTAGCTCAAAGATGGTAGAGCCAGTTTTTCTCTTGGGCTGTGGCTTTCAACCCCTGAATTTTCCTTCTTTCATATGCTAAAATCCTAGACTGATCTATGATATTAGAATTCTGTCTGCCTTTTTATGTTAATATTATGCTAGTACAATAGGACCAGGTTTCTGGTGGCTTACATTCAAAGTTATGAAAAGGAAAGCAACCTGAAAATGAGAGGATTTTAAATATATTTTTTTTTATAATGAGCTTATGGAGTGCCCCAGAATCAAGGCTGTGCTGTCTCCCAGAGAACATGAACCAGGTTAGCCAAGTGGTTTAGGGGCCAACTAGATCTGAACTTCCCCCTGACCGCCATCCTGTAACTCCTGGCTCTCTCCTGCATGCTTATGTCAGGAGTAAATATCCCAGGGACTCCTAATTGCAGCAAATCAGTGACAAATTTGCTGGGGCTGGCAAAATGGGGAGAGAGGGTGGCTGATGTAATCACTCCATTCCTGGTTGGTGAGGGAGGATGCAAAGCCCGAGAAGGAAGGAGCGGGGTGGATAGCAGAGAGTAGAACTTTTGTGTGAGGTGTTGTGGCTACTGTTCAGAGGTTCTCAGAATGCCTGGGGAAATTACTGCATTCTCTGAAGTTCAGATCTTGAGCATAGAAGCAGTCACAGAAGTTATCCTGCTGGATCTTAAGAGGGCTTAGCGTAGCCTGCAGCCAGATATGGTGAACTTTGACTGTTTCAGAAAGTTCTCTAAACACTTCATGATTGAAAATTGCAGGAGGAGGACTGCACCAGATTTATTGACACTGGATCTTCATTTAACATCCAACCTCCCTGTATTGGCCTCCTTTCCTCTTAATTTTCTAATCTAACAAGAGGAACAAGAGCAAGTGATCCTACCTGGATGCCATTTTGGCTCCTCTCTATCTGCATGCTAGTTTTTCACTAATGCTTTCAGCGCAGCTTGTACTTCTTCCTTCAGTACTGTTAGTTTTTGATCATATGCTACCTCTTGAGTGGTTAATTTCTCTTTTTAGTACAGTGACTATGTTTTTCCCCATCTTCTCTTGATGCTTCCTACATGGTTCAATATTTTGTCAATAAAATGTTTCAATATTGCAACTCAGTGCTTGAATTTTTTCATTCATTATTTCAGTTTACAACATGCAGGACTTGTTCTTTCTTTTTAGTTTTGTGACTCGAGGTCTTTGCATATTTTACCAAAATAGTTTGCTTTGTCATCTTGAGAGACTTTTTAAAATATTCTGATCAGTTCTTTGATATCATCATTTCTTCCATTTGTCTCAGTTACTCTATAATCAAGAACAAATTTCACAGTCTCTTGTGACATCCACTTTGATCTTTTTTCTTGTCTTTTCAAAAATCTTGTGCTTTCTTCTTGTATGATGTTCATGATGTCATCCACAGCTCATCAAATCTTCAGTAATTGGTATTTAATGCATCAAATCTGTCCTTGAGATATTCTAGAAATTCTGGTAAGATATATTTAAGGTCTTATTTTAGTGCTCATGAACTAGTTTTAATTTATTTCAGCTTCAAACTGAACTTGCTTATGTACAATTGATAGTCTATTCCACAGACCTTGGCCTGGTTTTAGTTGCTAATATTCCGTTTCTCCATTATCTCTTACAGATGTACTCAATTGGATGTTTTTGTATTCCATCTGTATAAGTCCACATGTTAAATCCAGCTTGTGCATTGTTGAAGAAGAAATGCAATTGCAATAAAGAAGGTCTTAGTCTATCATACAATCCCAGCTTCATTTCTATCATGAAGATCGTATTTTCAACTACTGTTCCTTCATATTTCTTTTCAACTTTTCCATTCCAATCACCAATAAGATGCATGAAAAGATGAACTCGAATTTTAGCTCAAATTCAGGTCCGTACAGATATTCCTCACTTTAATCCACCTGCCCTTGATAAAGATCAGTTGAGTGTAGGGCTGATTCTCAATATCCCCCCCCCACCCACACACACACACAAATCAGATATTCTTTCTTTTTTTGTTTCTGTTTTTTGTGTTTTGGGGGGGAGAGGCATTACTGCCCTCTGTTGGTGGGAGTAGGAGGCCCAGCCTTTGCTCCTGTGGAGCTGCTGCTGGAATTGGACCTCCATTCCAGTGAGCCGCAATCCTGCGCACAACCACTACGCCACTGGGGCTCAGCTCTCAGATGTTCTTTAGAATGAGCAAGGAAGAATGACAGTTATATTTTTTCTTCTTTGTTACAGAGGAGGAACAGACACCAGTTTAAAAATTTGCTAAATGTCTCTCACCTGGTATTCAAAGACATTAACTTTTGCTATCATATCAGTCTGGTTTATCACCATTATTTTAGAGTTATATCATCCAATATGTCTTTGTGATATCATCGTGACCCTACAGGATAAGCTATGTGTTGGTGCCAGTAGACTAGAGAAACAAATTCATAGACATGCATGTGGATATAAGGGAAAGGTTTATATACAAGAGGAATGGAACATTGAGAAAGCATCCCAACCCAGTCCAGTACAAAGCCACAAGTCTGATATTCACTCATATGTCAAATACCAATCTATAAAGTCTCCTTCCAACTCACGAAGTCATAGTGCCAGACCCCGGCACTGGCAGGGGTCTCCTAATGGCTCCTCATTTCCAGGCCTCAGGGTCCATCATCAGTAGCCATTGATGACAGAAATATCTCAGCACTGGCAGGGGTCTCTCTGTGGCTTTTCAGGCTTCAGAGATCTGGCTCCATCCAATTAAGGCCATGTGGCTTCTCCTCTGGCCCTTCCAGTTCCTCAGACGCTGCCATCTTGTCTTGTCAGTTGGTTGTTTTCCTATCCCCTTTGCTTATTAGTGTGTTGTGGGTATGTGATTCACTCTTGCCTTCTTTCCACCATGGAGCCAATGCTATCTTGGGGGATTTTTTTCTTTGTTGCCCACTGGGTGGAATTATTCTATGTAACAGTCATTTGTGCTTGGTGAATATTGTTCTTCTGCCCATACTGGGTCAGCAAGGATCTTTTTGTAGGGCTGGGTTTCTTGAAACATGTTCTCCTATGGTTTCACTTTTCTTCTAGCCAACCAGTAGTCTGTTATTTGGAGGGCAAGGTCAATGGTTCTCTCAGGAGATGCTGTTCATGTGCTTGCCAGCCCTTGAGGATTTCACTTCAATGGATGGTCTCCCAGGAAGCTGTGGTGAGATGGCTTGCAATTGCTTGGAGCACCTTGTCGAGGGTACAGTGGTGTCTGCTGCAACATGGGTGCCTAGGAATGCATGTGTGTGTGCCCGCTTTAGTATAGAGCACTGCAGATGGTGGGTGGAATTGCCATAGTTGGCAAAATAACAATACGGGTGGTGTAGAGGTTCCTGCAGGAGCATGGAGTGCTTGAGAGGGCTGGCATAGTTGCCTTCTGTCATTTGAAGCACTGCAAAAGCTGGGAGGAAGTTCCCTCAGCCTAATTTAAGGCCACAGAGGATGAGAAGGGGATCCTTAAGCCACATGAAATACCACAAAGGGCAGGCAGGCAGGCAAGAGTTTTCCCATGGCTTAGAAGGTCTTGGTGTCTAAGCTTTCTAGAAAAACAGTTGCGCTCAAATTGGGTTCGACTTTCTCCCAATTACTGTGGTTTTTACTCCAGACAAATTTTCCAGGATTCCAGGTACATTCGATATTTTGAAACTGAACCCGTCGGTTGTTAGTGAAGGTAGACCAGAGGAAATGTGCTATCATTCATCTTACTGTGCACAGGGCAGCATACCAAATGAAATATCTAGCCTCAAATGTCTATGGTGCTAAAGGCTAGTAAGCCCTAGTGTAGTAGTGTGTTGCATGTTGTGTTTCTAACCATACGTTAGAAACAACTTGCTGCTTGGTGGGAGAAGATACGATTTTCAGTCTGGGAAACACACATGGGACAGTCTACTCTTTCCTGCACAGTCGCTATGAGTCATAATTGACAAGATGACAGGGAGGTTGGGTGTTTGAGTTTGTTTATTCTACAATGCAGTATCAGAGCTGTAAATCTTTTACTTCAAGACCAAATCTGAAGGGGAGGATGAAGCAAGAAAAAACACCGAGAAATATATTTGTATACAGTGACATTTTGCCTCTGTAGCCTACATGAACTCTCTGGATATATGTTCTAGTTAGTGAGGGGATATTTTTATTTACACAGGTGTTTGGGATGACTTCAAATTTATTTTGCCTTACTGATATTTGGGGTATTTTTTTATCATGTTTGTGAGTCCTTAATGAAAGTACATGATGTTAAACTAAAAACTGCAAACATCATTAAGCACAAGTAAAAGAGAAAATCTTTATCTTTTTTTTTTTTGTAGACAATTTGCTGTCAATCTCCCAAGTAAATCTGCGGTGAGAAAAGAAATGTGGTGATAGCTGGAAGTAAGGAGAGACTGTACCATGAGTGGGTTAACTGCTGTTCATTTATAAATTCTCCTTCTTTTGAAACAGGGAAAGCATCAGAAACAGCCCTGGTGGCATAGTGGTTATTGGACTGCTAGACCCAAGGTCAGTACTTTGAAATCACCAGCTGCTCCATGAAAGAAAGAGAAGGCTTTCTACTCCCTTAAGGAGTCTTCAAAACTCATTCAGGCAGTTCTACCCTGTGGCAGTCATGTATTTGTGATGTCAATTTCATGATTGGGATGTAGGGTTGGAGTCTAGCCTGTCAATCGGGAGATAACCAATGAGTAGCTGATTAGGTCTCTGTGTGGGCTTGGCTTTCTCCTGAGAATTCTGGGAAGTCTTGCGGTATTTCCCAATTAGAGGAGAGAGATTTGACTCAGTCTCTAAGCACAAATGACTGTTACATAGAATAATTCCACCCAGAGGGCAACAAAGAAAAAACATCCCCCAAGATAGCATTGGCTCCATGGTGGAAAGAAAGCAAGAGTGAATCACATACGCACAACACACTAATAAGAAAAGGGGATAGGAAAACAACCAACACAAAAGGTACAGGATGAGTTCACAGAGTCCACCATTGCATTTAAAAATCGTGAATATCAATGTTCTCAACTCAGGAATTAAAAAGCAGAGGCTAACAGACTGTCTTAGAAAACATAAACCACAGATCTGCTGCCTACAGGAGACATAACTCAAGATTACAGACAAAATGGGCTCAGAATCAAGATCTACCAAGCAAATGGCAATTCAAAAAAGGTTGCAATCCTAATCTCAGATAAAATTGATCTTAAGGTGGAAGCCATAAAAAGAGCTAAGGAGAGACACTATATAGTTGCTCAAGGGAATGGTAGACCAAGAAGCAGTGAGCATAATAAATCTATATGGGCCCAATGAGAGACCTGCAAAATTCATTAATCAAATGCTCCAAAAGGTGAAAAAAGAAATCACAGGCAAAAAATTATAGTCAGTTATGTTAATACACCACTCTCTGAAAAAGATAGTTCACAGGGAAAGAAGCTTAACAAGAAGTCTAGAGAGCTAAACATTACAATTAGATGACTTGACTTGATAGATATTTTCAGAGCTCTCCACCCAAATGCAAAAAAACCTCACATTCTTTTTAAGCCTACATGGCACATATTCAAAGATAGACTACATGTTGGATCACAAGTCAAATCTGTGTAAATTCAAGCACATATAGATCATACAATTTTTCTCTCTGATCTCTATGCCTTAAGACTTGAAATCAACAAAGGGATGATTAAGAAAATATATGAATAATTGTAGGATGAATAACTCTCTATTGCAAATGGAGTGGGTATTGGCCCATATCAGAGATGAAAATAGGAAGTTTCTAGAAACCGATGGGAATGAGAATATGACATGCCAAATCTTTGGGACACAGCAAAGGCGTTTATCAAAGGAAGTTTTATAACAATACATGCACACATAAAAAAAGAAGAGAGTTTTTTTTTTTGGGGGGGGGGCATCACTGCTCTTCGGTGGTGGGAGCAGGAGGCCCAACCCCACTGCTGGAATTGAACCTCCTTCCCATTGTGCCACAGTCCCGCACACAACCACTACCCCACCGGGGCTCAACCCAGAAGAGAGATTTGTGATTGATATGCTAACATAAAAGTTACCACAAGTTATGCCCGGTTGGTGTAATGGTTGTGTGTGGTACTTCAGTCCACTAGGTTGGCAGTTCAAATCCAGCAGTAGCTCTCCAGGAGCAAGGCTGGGCCTCCTACTCCCACCAGAGGGCAGTGATGCCCCCCAAAAATTTTACCTCAATTAGAGCAGAGTCAAGAGAACAATCCTTTTCAGAGCACAATAAAAAAATAATAAGAGGACTTCCGGAAAGATGGCGACTGCATGACACTCACCAGAGGGAATCAGCAGGAGATTGTCCCAGCCCAAGTGTCTGAAAGAGAAATTCAGCACTACAGGATCGCTGGAGGATCATCATAAAGTTAAGTAGGCACAGATTCACAGGGTTCTGAGGGGCAGGGGCTTTTGGCTTGCCACAGTGAAACCAGGCTGGGGTTTGACCCGTCACTGTCTCTGGCAGAGCCCCTCCTGGCATGGTTTGAGTTGGCACAGGGGCATTGTCTAGTTGAGCCTCAGCTTAATTGGAGTCTCAGCTTGCCTCCGGTGTGGGGTGGAGGTTAAATACTTGTGGCCCTGTGCACAGGGATCGGGACTCGGCTGTGTGGCTGCATTGGGTTCATTCGCTAATCTCTATCCCCCCCACGGTTTCAACAAACCTGGTTTCTTGGTGTTAATTCCTAATCTTTTCCAGTTAAGCTCACAGACCATACCCCTCCCTTTAGCCTAGGGCAATTACATCTGCTACATCCAGTTGGGAGAGCCCCACCCTGTGCAGAGTAGACCAAGGCTGGAGAAGCTCACCCACCCTCCACCTGGGCATTTTTAGCCAAATTTCTTACAGGGAATTCCAGTCTGTATGTTTGGGGAGAGCTCTTACATGGGGGTCCATCTGACTGAAGAATCCTCCTCTCACCAACCTTGTGTCTCATGCAGCCCAGGGCGGTTCCAGTAGTGCTGGTCTGAATTCTGAGCTGTTGCAGGAACCACTGCCAAGCCTCCACAGCGATCTGCCTGATCACGGGGTTCCACTCACTATTACCAGTGCTCTACTCAGGAGTGGGTAGCCTGCCAGCCTTCCATGGAGCTCCTCTTGCAGTGGGCACCCACACACACACCCTGCAGTGCCCCAGGGTGCCATGGGTTGCACCATCCCAGCTTCTGGTGAGATCTTGCCCTGCAGCACCATCCTTGTGGGTTCTCAACAATCCAACCAGTGAACCCTGGAAAGACCACCCAACTTGCCCTCCAACACTGGTTCACTAGAGAAAGAGGGAAGTCACAAGAGGATGAAGTGTTAGGCTAATTCCATAGCAAAATTAATCACAGGAAGTTCGAAGACACACTCCTTTAAGTCTCCTAGAGAGAGCCAATGCTCTTTGAGTCCCTGGAAAATGACACGTAGTTCCTCAAAAAACAATGCAGGGCAAACAGCAATCAGTCCCAACAACCTCAATGAAAAAAATCTGGAGAAACAAAAGGTAACAGCAGAAGATGCCCTGAACCTAACAGCATGCATAGAAGAAGCAGACATTGATATGCCGCAGAAGGAAATTTTCAGAATGATGTTTGGAATCATACATGATATAAGGGAAACAAAAAGGATGAATTGATAGATGAGATAAAGTCCATACACCAAAGGAAAATACAAGAGATTAGGAACAGGATAACAGAAAATAACAGCAGACTCACAGACTATAACACTGATACCGAAACCAGCAAAGATTCCACAAGAATTGAGAACTACTGACCAATATCCCCAATGAACATTGATGTAAAAATCCTTAATAAAATACTGGCCATCAGAATACAAAGTATATAAAACAAATAATTCACCATCACCAAGTGGGGTCCATACCCGGGATGCAGGTGTGGTTCAACATATATAGTATCATTCACCGCATTGACAAGAAAGACTGTAAGAACCACATGATAATATCAATAGATGTGGAAAAGGACTTGACAACATCCAACACCAATTCCTGTTTAAGACACTCAAGAAGATAGGAATAGAAGGAAAATTCCTCAAGACAATAGAAGCTATATATGAAACACCAACAGTCAACGTGATAATCAATGGAGAAAAGACAAACACAATTCCACTGAAAAAGGGAACCAGACAAGGATGGCCTTTGACCCATTCTCATTTAATATTGTACTGAAGGTCTTAGCTAACAGTATAAGGCAAAGAAAAGACATTGAAGGTATTCACCTAAGGAAGGATGAGGTGAAACTATCATATAGAAAACTCCAAAAGCTCCACAAGAAGAATATTGGAATCAAAAGAGGAGTATGGCAGAGTGTCAGGATACAGGATCAGCAGTCAGAAGTCTATTGAACTGCTGTACGCAGGACCACAGAAGAGGAGATAAAAAATAGGTTACCTTCATAATAGTCATGCACAAATTGAAATATCTAGGGATATAATTGATTAGAAGATCAAAAGATCTATACGATAAAAATTACAGAACACTATTATATGAAACCAAGAGTGACTTCAACAAATGGAAGAATATCCCATGCTCGTGGATCAGAAGACTCAATATAGTAAAGATGACAGTTATACCCAAGGCACTATATAAGTTTAATACAATTCTGATAGAATTATCCTTATCTTTCTTCAAAGAAATGGAAAAATGATTATAAATTTCACATGGAGAGGAAAGAAGCCGAGAATTAGCAGAGAACTCCTCAAGAAGAAGGATACCATGGGAGGGCTTGCTTTATCTGACTTTAGCACATACTATACAGCCACAGTGGTCAAAACAGCATGGTATTGGCACAATGATAGATTATCAGACCAATAGAAAAGAACTGAAAACTCAGAAATAAAAGCATCAGCATACAGACAACTGATCTTTGATAAGGGCTCAAAAATATCAAATGGGAAGTAGATGCCCTTTACAACAAGTGGTGCTGGAAAAAAATGCTGTAGGAAAATGACATAAAACCCTTACCTCACTCCATGCACTAGAATAAACTTAATGTGGATCACAGACCTTGAAGTAAAACCCCAAACTCTTAGTGTCATCAACGAGGGAATTGGGACCAACTTGGCACAGGGATTGCATAGGCTATCAGAAAAGGAAAGGACACAAACACAGAGGAGGCACAAATAGACAAGTGGGATATACTGAAGATACAAGACCTGCGTACATCGAGAGAATTACCAAGAGTAATACGAGAGCCTGCAGACTGGGAAAACATCTCTAGCAATGACAGATCAGATAGTGGCTTTACTATTAAAATCTGATATTATTAAAATCAGGATGTTACAATATCCTGATAGCTTCCAAAAAGAGCAAAACTAACTGCCCACTGAGGACGTGGGCAAAAGAACTGAAGTTTCTCAGAGGCAAAAATCCAAATGGCTAATAAGCATATGAAAAAATGTTCCTAATCATTAGCCATAAGAGAAATGCAAATCAAAACAACAATGAGATACCACCTAACACCTTCAAGGATAGCCCAATTCGAAAAATCAGAAAGTTATAAATGTTAGAGAGGCTGTGGGGAGATAGGGAATCGTATCCTCTGCCAGTGGACCTATTGGTAGGTACAGCCACTGTGAAAATCAATTTGGAATACCTAAAACAGATGAAAATTGAGCTACCATATGACCCAACAATCTTCCTACTGGGCATATACCCAGAAGAGACAAGCAACAAACCATGACCAGACCTCTATGCTCCAATGTATTGATCATGATAAGAGTTGTATGAGCCCCCAATAAAATGATTTAATTTTTTTTAAGTTGGTTCTTCGAAAGGATTAAAGGAACTGACAGACCTCTGTCAATCCTAGCCAAAGAATGGATGGAACAAATTTCAATAGCAAGGACAAGAGATGTAAAAGGGGACATTAAAATGGACCCTAATGAAATCAAAACAATAATTACACAGAACTATGAAGGTCTGTACTCCACTGAATTCAACAACTTGGAAGAAATGAATGAATACTTGGAAAAATAATCCCTACTTAGGCTATCCCAGATGGATGTCAAGAATCTCAATAGACCCATAGCAATAGATAGATAAGGCTATCAGGGATTATCAATAAAAAAATATCTCTCCCACAAGACAGATTCACAGGAAAAGTCTACCAAGCATTCAGAGAAGAACTGGCACTAATCCTATATAAACTCTTCCAGAATATAGAAAAAAATGGAAAACTCACAAGCTCTTTCTATGTAGCTAGTATAACTCTGATACCTAAAGTGGATAAAGATATCACAAGAATTGAGAACCACAGAACCTTGTCCCTAATAAACATTGATGAAAACACCCTTCACAAAATACCAGACGACAATAGAATACAAAGCCATGTAAAACAAATAATTCACCATGACCCAGTGGAATTCATACCAGGGACGCAGGGATGCTTCCACATATGAAAAACCAAAAGTATTACCATATATGCTCATGTATAAGCTGAGTTTTTCAGCACATTTTTAAAAATTAGGTGACTGGGCTAAATTCAGGTTGGCTTACACTCGAGACTTTTGGTATTTACCACAATGACATGAAAGATTATAAGAACTACATGATAATATAGATTTATGCAGATTAAGCATTTGACAACATCCAACACCCATACTCAAGAAGATAGGCATGGAAGGAAAATTCCTCAAGATAATACAAGCTATAAATGAAACATGAGCAACCAGCATGGCAGTCAATGAAGAAAAGACAAAAAACAATCCCACTGAAAAGGAGACCAGACAAAGATTCCCCTGTGCCCACTGTTATTTAACATCATACTGAAGGTCCTAGGTAACAAAATAAGACACAGAAAAGACTTCAAAAAATATTCATGTGGGGATGGAAGAGGCAAAACCACCATTATTAGCAGATGATATGATTTTTTACATAGTAAATCCCTGAAACTCCGTAAGTGGAGTGTTGTAAGCGATGCAGGAATAAGTCAGGATGGCAGGATATAAGATGAACAAACAGAATTCTATTGGACTGCCATATACATCGAACAAGACCATGGAAGAGGGGATCAAACAGGTGATACCTTTCACAATAGCCAAGCACAAATTGAAATATCTAGGGATATACCTGACTAAAAAAACAAAACATCTGTGCAAGGGAAACTACAGAACACTATTACAAGAAACCAAGTGTGACCTCAACAAATACAAGACTATCCCATGCATGTGCATCAGAAGGCTTAATATGGTAAATATGTCAGTTCTGCCCAAGGCACTATGTTATCCAGATACAAATACCATCATATTTCTTTAAAAATTGGAAAAACTAATTACCACTGTCACAAGGAGAGGAAAAATGCCCAGGATTAGCAGAGGACACCTCAAGACAAAGGACAAAGTGGTAGAGCTTATTTCACCTGATTTTAGCACCTATTATACAGCCAAAGTGGTCAAAACAGTGTTATATTGGTATAATGACAGATACTCAAACCAATGGAAAAGAACTGAAAACCCATAAATAAAAATCTTTAGCATATATATAAATGATCTTTGCTAACATCCCAAAAATATCAAATGGGAAATAAATGCCTTCTTCAACAAGTGATATTGGAAAAATTGATATCTATCTGAAGAAAAATGAAACAAGCCCCCTACCTCACACTATGTGCAAGAATAAACTCAAGGTGGATCACAGATTTTGAGGAAAACCCCCCAAACATTAGGGCCATCAATGAGGGAATTGGGACAAACCTGAGAACTTTGGCTTAGGGAATACATGGATTATCAGAAATAGGGAAGGATATAATACAGAGTAAGCACAAATTGGCAAGTGGGATACCCTGAAGATAAAACACCTGTGTACATTGAAAGAATGTACCAAGAAAGTAGTAGAGGACCCACAGATTGAGAAAACCTCCTCAGCAATGTCACATCAGACATAGGTTTAATTAGTAAAATCTACCTTTCACTACTAGCTTACAATAAAAAAAAAGAAAAAGCTATTTGCCTACTGAGGAGGTGGGTAACGGACATGAACAAAAGCTTCACAAGGGCAGAAATATGAATGGGTAATAAACATATGAAAATATCCCCAATCATTAGCCATAAGAGAAATGCAAATTAAAACATTTATGAGATACCTCTTAACACCCTCAAAGATAGTCCAACTCAAAAAAATCAGAAAATACCAAGCGTTGGAAGGGCTGTAGTGAGCGCCATTGCTGGTGGAGTTGTAGGTATGCACAGTCACTATAGAAATAGATTTGGCCATATCTAAAGTAGATGGAAATTGAGCTACCGTATGATCCTGCAATCTCTCTACTGGGTGTATACTTAGAAGAGGCAAGTGACAACCCTCAGTCAGACATCTGTGCTACACTGTTCATTGCAGCACAGTTCACAATAGCAAGGGTTTGGAAACAATTCAAATTTCTATCAATGGACAAATGGATTTTTAAAATGTGGTACATACATACACTGGAGTACTATGCATCTCTAAGAAACCATGATGAATGCATGAAACACATTGCCGCATGGAAAAAATTAGAGGAAAACCTACTATGTGAATAAATCCAAGCACAAAAGGACAAGTACAACATGAATCCATTGAGCTAAGATTAAAAACATAAAAGGGACATGGGGGAAGGCTACTATATAGATATATTCTTAGAGTGAGGTCCAGGTACTGTGTCAGGTTTCAGACCCAATACAGGGACATATGGCATCCAACTAAAAATGAGGGGAAAAGAAAGAAAGAAAAAAAGAACATGGGTAGCTGGGAAATAAGGCACTAACCCACCTAAAGGGAAGGATATAGTTATATCTCCACAGGAGAGGGAAAGAGGGACCATACTTCAACCTGGTGCACCAAGATGTGAATGCAACATACCGACATGAAGCAGGGAATCAATAGAGAGGTCTGCAGGGTCGGTCCCAATCCCAATTACATGTGTACACGCAGCCCCCACTCACAGAAGAATGTACCCCTTGAGGACAGCACTGAAGCTACAACTTGATGGCAGGGGTGAATCTGATCAGAGCACACGGGTCAAATGAAGGGAGGAGAGAGTGAAACACATCCTGACCCAACAAGCCCATAGAACAACATTCCTTCTCAGAGTAGTCAATATACAGAGAGGGCCATAGGGTCAACCTACCACAAGACATAGACATGATGTCCCTCACTGATAGTGCTATGAGAGGCAACTCTGGAGACACAGTGTGGGAATTGTACCCAATTTGATCCCATCACACTAGGGTCAATTATTAAGGTCATGCAAACAGAGCAGCAAGGGGAACCAAAGCAATGAAGTCCCTGGGAATACCAAAAGTCAACTCTGGGGAAAAGATGTGACACCCTATCAAAGTTGATTGGAAAATACTCTTAAAACTCAACAAACAGACCTGGCACTATTTATAGACTTTTCTTTTTTGTCATTGGTCTCATTTTGTTTGGTTTGCTTTGCATTGTCTTGTTTTTGTGCTTATTATTGTCTTTGTCTGTCTAGTTAAATGAGATAGGTGGGATAAACAATCTGGGAGAGAAAACAAACAGGGGGACACTGGATAGGAGCAGACAGGGGGCGGGGAAGGAAGTGGGTATTAACAAACTCAGGTACAAGGGAACAACAAGTGATCTAAAAATCTATGCCGAGGAGAGCGTAGGTTGTCTGATGGGGTTTAATCAAGGGCAATGTACTGAGAGGAACTACTGAAACCCAAATGAAAGCCAAGTTTCATAATGGGACAAGAGACAAGTAAAAGGAAAGAGAGGACAGAACTAGGAGGCAAAGGGCATTTATAGAAGCCTAAATACAGACATGTACATATATAAATATATTTTATATAACAATGGGAAATGGATCCATGTGCATATATTTATAGGTTTAGTATTAAGGTAGCAGATGTACATTGGCCCTCTACTCAAGTACAACCTCAGCACAAGAGCACCTTGTTCTAATAACCTGGAATTCTGTGATGCTCACCTTCCTGACATGATCACTGAAAACAAAATGGGTGCATAAGCAAATGTGGTGAAGAAAGTTGATGATGCCTGGCTATTAAAAGATATAACATCTGTGTTCTTAAACATAGATAAACAAGTGGCCATCTATCCCAGAAGCAATAAAGCCCACATGGAAGAAGCACACCAGCTTGTATGATTATGAGTTGTCGATGAGATCATGTATCAGACATCAAAGACCCAAAACAAAAATTGATACCAATGTGAATGAGGGGGTGTGCTGAGTGGAGACCCAAAGCCCATCTTTAGACAATTGGACAGCTCCTCATAGAAGGGTAGCAAGGAAGACACAAGTTGGTCAGGGTGCAGTATCGTACCAATTAAACTTGTAACTTTCCTCTAGTTCATTAATGCTTACCCCCACTCCACAATTATTACCCCAATTCTACCCTACAAATCTGGCTAGACCAGAGTATGTATACTGGCACAGATAAGAGTTCACAACACCGGGAATCCAGAACAGATAAACCCCTCAGGATCAAGAATGAGAGTAGCGATACCAGGACAAGGAGGGGAAAGAGAGGGGAGGGAGAGGAAACTCATCACAATGATCTGCATATAACCCCCTCCCAGGGGGACAGACAACACAAACCTGGGTGAAGGGAGACAGCATTCAGTGTAAGATATGAAAAAATGACAAATTATCAAGGATTCGTTAGGGAGGGAGGTTTGGGGAGGAAGAGAAAAAATGAGGAGCTGATGTCAAGGTTTCAAGTAGAAAGAAAATGTTTTGAAAATGATGATGGCAACATATGTACAAATGTGCTTGATATATGGATGGATGGATGGATGGATGGATGGATAGATGGTGATAAAAATTGTAAGAGCCTCCAATACAATGATTTTAAAAAAGAAGAAGAAAGCAGATATAACATTTATAGTATATGCCTAAGGAGAGCAATTTGTATGTTATGATTTCCTAAGATCCCAGCCAAAGACACCTGAATCTGTAACCCTCAAGGAAATAATTATCAGCTTGAGAATATCCCTGTTAAGATGTGAGAAACCTGAGGGTGAGAACTGAATCTGGTTCAATTCTGGTTAGCCCAATGCCTAACATTATATTCTCAATAAATGTTGGCTTCTTTAAGATTAATTTTACACATACTTTTTTCTCATGATTAACGTTACTGGATCTTCGAAAATATTACAATGTTTCTCACATAGAATGCACTTAAAATAAATTTTAATTTAATAATAATGTAATTTTGTACATATTATTTAATATGGTACAGAATAAAATAAGTTCCATTCTTAATTTTAAAATGTTGTTTAGGTGACATACATTAAATACAAAGCACTCAATGCTGCTTAGTTCTTCTTTATGAAAATGTTGCTTATGGAAATGACTATGACTTGGAAATTTTATTAATTCAACTTTTGATTATATAAGCTAGAGATCATTTCCTTTCAATGTCTTGAAACCAAGAAAAAGAGTACAAGTATCAATTTTTTTAAGTGAACATGAACCAGCATTTCTTGATTACCTACAAGAATTCAAGTACTGGAGCGAGAGGGAATTGTGCTACAGTGCTCTAAGGCAGCTCCACATCATATCAGCTGGGTTTCATTCTACAAGGAAAGACAGAAGTTTTCAAGGATAGCTGGATGGCTCTGTCAATCTTTTCCATTCATTGATTACAGCATAACTTGCTTCCAGATAACTGAAGCATGTTAATATAAGCACTTCTACCGCATATAAATAGCTATTCTGGTTAGAGTGCTTTATGAAATAATCATATCTCTCCCAGCCTTCCTAACTGAATCGCATGCAGAGCTGAATTGAGTTATGGTTTCATCTTGATTGCCAACTTTGACACAGTTTGATTTAGATTAATTAACAGAACTACGTATAAAAGGATTTGGAGGCCCCATTGAAGCCCATTTATACCTCCAGTGGATCCAGCATGAAGAAATGCCAGATCCCTTTCAAGTATTTAAAAATCCTTGTGATCACCCTGGGCACTCTTCTTTCTCTCATTCCTCACATCAAAACTGTCAGCAGGTTATCAAAGCTCTACTGTCAAAAGATATACCTCCATTTATTCCACCCAAGTTGAAGTCAGTCCATCTGTTGACATTATTATTGCTTTTATTTGTCCACGTTCACCCACTCACCAGACCTTAAATTTTTCAAGAACCCTCCCAATTTAGGACTTAAACTTACAATCACTTTTTTTTTGGTGGGGGGGGGGCATCACTTTCCTCTGGGTGGTGGGAGTAGGAGGCCCAGCCTTTGCTATTGTGGGGCCACTGCTAGAATTGAACCTCCATCCCAGTGGGCTGCAGTCCGACGCACAACCACTACGCCACCGGGGCTCAGCCCCTACAATCACTTTTAATGGGAAGACTTTGCAGGGAGTGTGGGGGAAGGGGAGGGGTTTTTAGGTAGCCTCATGGTTTGATCCTTATGTCCCTCTCCTTCAGAATGAGAATTTCCTTGACCTCACTTTTAAAGTTATAACTCCCTTATCTCTCCCTCTACTCAATTTTGAAAAAATCTTTTTCCTAACTTAAATATAGCACTTCTTGTAATAAATTGACATCTTACATATTTTTATTATTTATTTATTGAAGATAGTTTTCCACAGTGTAAGTTGTGTGACGGCAGGGGCTTCTATCCATTCTGCTCACGCCTACAAATCCAGCACCCCAAACAGTACAGGTGACATGATAGGTGCATAACCAGTGTTTAGGAAGTGAAGGAAGGAATATATAGTACCTGGTCGGGGCTTTGCTTTAATGTTCATAAGGGCTCTTGGAGTTTTACTTGCCTCTTTGTCCTTATAACAAAAGATTCCTAAGACGTGATGCTTTTGTCACATCTCTCTCGTCAGTGTATCACCCAAGAACTGTGCTGTCCAGGAGGGAAGTGACTAGCCATATGTAGCTGTACTAATTTAAATCTAAATTAAGAAAATACTTTCAAAATGCAGCTCCTCATCTGTACTCGACACATTTCAAGAATTTGCTAGTCATATGAGGCCAATGGCTACCATATAGCATAATGCCAATATAGATAATCTCTAACATTTCAGAATGTTCCTATTAGCCAGCACTGGTCTCTGGCATCCAGTAAGACTACACAAAAGTAATTGCTATATCTCATCTGCTCAGCTGAGAGAATAACTAAACAAGGTTGCAAATAGTGCAAAATCAGTCTCAATCAAGGCCTTAGAAATTCCCCCATTCCATCTTGTGTCTGGGCTTTCTGGACTAAAATTCATTCTTCAGAATCTTTTGTTCACCTTTCCATTTATGTTGCAAAGTGTTGAATGTGCTGAGTAGATGACTTGCAGGTAAGTCTGTTGCTGCTGTACTACCTTGCCAAGACAAACTGTCTCCTTGAATCACTAACTTTATTGTGCTACTCTCTGAAGACAAAAAAACGTGCTTAAAACTTAGAACTTAAAAATAAAGATCAAAATAGCATCTGGGGTTCTAAAAGGCTTGAAAGTAAACAAGCAGACATCTAGCTCAGACGCAACAAAACCCACATGGAAGAAGCACATCAGCCTATGTGACCATGAAGTGTCAAAGGGATACCGTGTCAGACACCAAAGAACTAGAAATTGTATCATGATAAATGAAGGGGAGTACTGAGTGGGCACCCAAAGCCCATCAATAGGTGAAGTGACATCCCCTCGCAGAGGTTGCAGGGAGGAGAGGAGCCAGTCATGGTACAGTGTGGAACAATGAGGCATGCAACTTTCCTCTAGTTCTCAAATGCTTCCTCCCACCCACTATCATGATCCCAATTCTACCTTACAAATCCAGCTAGACCAGGGGTACACTGGAGCTGGAAACATGGGGAATTCAGGATAGATGATACCTTCAGGACCAGTGGTGGGAGTAGTGACGCTGGGAGGGTGGAGGAAGGGTGGAGTGGAAGGGAGGAACCAATCGCAGGGATCTACATTGTGGCGGTCATGTGCTTATGTTAATTTCATGATTGAGATGTAGGGGTGGAGTCTAGTCTCTTAATCTGGAGATTGCCATTGAGTAGCCTATGAGGCCTCCATGTGGGCATGGCTTTCTCCTGAAACCACTAGGAAATCTCTCAATATTTTTTCTCATTGAGAAGCTATCTTCTCCAGTTGTTGGGAATTAGTCTCTGAGACAACGAACTATGGACAAGACAAGATGGCAGCATCCAAGGAGCTGGAGGAGGAGCCACATGGCCTTGCCCTGATGGAGCCAGGCCTCTAAAGCTGGAGAGACCGCGTGGAGACCCCTGCCAGTGCTAAGATGCTTCTATCACCACTGGATGCTGTTGATGGACCTTGAGCCTTGGAAGTGAGAAGCCGTGGAGAGAACCCTGCCAGCCCCAGGATTCTGCACTCACTAACCTGTGACTTCATGAGTCGGAAGGAGACGTTATAGACTTGTATCGGACATATGGGTTAATATCGGACTTATGACTTTGAACAGGACTGGGATGTGATGCTTTCTTAATGTCCCATTCCTCTTGTATATAAACCATACCCTTATATCCATATGCATGCATGTCTATGAATTAGTTTTTCTAGTTTTCCAGGACTAACACATACATATAACCTCTCTGGAGTACAGACACCGGGGAAGTGGGTGAAAGAACACATCAGACAGAGTACTATATGAAAAAGTAATAACAATTTGTAATTAAATTATTAAGGGTCCGTGGGGGAAGTGGGGGGGAGGATGGAAGGAAAATATGGGGAGCTGGTGCTGAGTACCTAAGTGGAGAGAGGATGTTTTGGGGGTGATGATGGCAACAGATGTGCAAATGTGGTATGCATACAATTGACATATGTATTGATTGTAATGGGAGCTGAATGAGCCCTCAATAAAATTATTTATATAAACGTTAGGGCTGAGCCCCGTTTGCGTAGTGGTTGTGCACAGGACTGCGGCCCACTGGGATGGAGGTTCAATTCCAGCTCCCAGGAGCAAAGGCTGGGCCTCCTACTCCCACCACCTGAGGGCAGAGATGCCTAAAAAATAAAAATAAATTAAAAATAAATTAAAAAATATAAAAGCAAAAAAAGTAAAAGTTAAAATAAATTAAAAAATAAAGATCAAAATGGAGTAAGATTTGATTTTCACTGGGAATCAGAAGAGGGATTAAAGATAGGAAATGATGAAAATGTATGATATCTCTGTTTTTGCATTACTGAGACAATTATAACAAGTCCTATTTCTTAATGGTCACCTTGCATATATATTCTCTTCATGAATTGGAATTGAGTTGACTTTATGGTAATTAACAGCAATATATATTCTCTTTAAATAATATCACCTAGCCTCCTGAAGAGATCAGTGCTGGTAACCTCCCTGGAAAGGAAGTATTTTCCCTGACTGCCTTCAACATATTCTCTCCTTCAACAAACTGATATGTCACTCCTAGAGAAGTTTGAAATTCAACACTTGTAACTATCACCTTCAGGAACAACCTCTGTCTCTCTCCCTCTTCTTGCCTAATTAGGAACTGCACACAAAGCCACCTAAGGAACTGTAAGTATTTCCTGATTGACTATGAGCCCCAGGATTGCTCAAGGCTAACATCAGACACCAAGTTTGAATGAGGCCCCAGTATAGACTGACCTAATTTTAACCCTGTGAAATAACTACAGGGAAAAAATTAAGATAAGTTCACAGAAACAACAACAAAACTCAGGGTACTTTTAAATGTGCTATTTCACAACTATTAATGTTTGAAGTGATGACATGTTTTTACCCTCTTATTTCTAGTCCAAGAAAAATATTAGTTACTTCACAAAGTTTCCTACCCACCTTGAGTTTCTGGTTATAGTGACAGGAAATTTGGCAACAATTATGGGTGAGAGTTGTACAACATGATTAATGTAACTAATATCTCTAAGACATACACCTGAAAAATGAGGAATTGGCCAATACTGTGTCATATCTCTTTTTATAACACTAGTTATAAGGTTTGGTTTGGTTTTCATTTTAAGCCAAAAAAGGAAGAGGAAAAAAGTACACATCATTGTAAGGAATCTATTGGCTTTTCACTACTATTTTTTCATTGATAATATTATTCTCTCTTAATTTCACCCCCTAGTTCACTATTTCTTCCCTTTTCTATTTGCTAATTCCCTATTTTGGAAGGGTGACCCACTGATCTATTAGTCTGTTTTAGTCTGTGTAGACTAGAGAATGTGGTAATTACATAATCTCTTATCAACTTGTGAAAAGGTGGAGTCTAACCTATCAATCAGATGACCTCATTTAAAGGCACAAGGGAGATAAATAGCTCACTAGAGGTCAGATACACTCACTTCCTATGAGACATTCCTTTTGACAAACCACATAGAGCTTTGCTGATAAAACAAGAGTCTTGGAGCTGGAGGAACCATGTGGAGAACCACACAGTGCTCCTACTCTTCCACTGCAACTGGATCCACTGGCCTGTGATCTTCCTGCATTTGGCATCATTGCATGGTTGCATGAGTCTAAAGAGGAATTTATGGACTAGTAGCAATATATGGGGTAATATTGGACTTATGGACTTGATCTGTACAGGGCCAGGTTGTTTTCTTAATATATACAATTGCTCTTTGATACAATGCTCTCTCTTCCACACAACACAAACTAATACAAGAAACAAATCCAGAGAGACTCATATGTGTATAAGAAAGAGCATTAAAGAGAATGACGTTTTGAGAGTGATGATGACATCAAAGGTTTAAATATGCTTGCATACAATGTTTGCATGGATGAATTGTGCTAAGACTTGTATGAGTCCCCAATAAACTGACCTTTTTAAAAGAGTATTTACCTCCCTTATCAATGGTCTGAGGGAATTCATCTGGTGTCAGTTTTGGAACTTAAGAGTGAAAGGGTGGAATCTAGGATGATAATCGTTATAATGGGTTATGATAATGGGTTATAGCTAAGGAGGCCTTTCTGTGGGCATGGCCTTCAGAGAATTCTGAGAACTCCTGTATTTCCTCCTTGGAGGCAGGACAGATTCTGTCTCTGCTCACTTCCTATGAGACATCCCTGAGGAGAAGCCACATGGACCTACCCTGATGCAGCCCTGGAAACTGGAGGAACCAAATGAAAACTTCTGCCAGCGCTAAGATACTTCTACTATCACTGACTTTCTACCCATTGACCTGTGATCATTCTGCATTCGGCATCATTGCATGTGCTTTTTGAGTCTGAATAGGATTTTATAGATACATATCAGGCATATGGGCTAATATAGTACTTATGGGCTTAGACTGGACTGAGTTGAGATGCTTTCTTTTGGGGGGGCATCACTGCCCTCTGGTGATGAGAGTAGGAGGCCCAGCGATTGCTCCTGTGGAGCTGCTGCTGAAATTGGACTTCCATCCCAGTGGGCGGCAGTCTCATGCACAACCACTACGTCACCGGGGCTCAGCTGGGATGCTTTCTTAATGTACAATTACCCCTTATATAAAACTCTCTTATACACATTTTTTTAAAAAGCTTTATATAAAAGAACAAGTTTAGATCGAGAAAACATCCCAACCCAGTCCTGATCAAGTCCATAAGTCCAATATTAGCCCATATGTCTGATACTAGTCCATACTTTCATCTTTAGACTCACACAGCCATGCAATGATACTGGATGCATGAATATCACAGGATGAAAGGTCTTGTGGATCCAGTGCAGGTGGAAGCATCTCAGCACTGTCCTGGGTCTCTACATGGTTCTTCCTGCTCCAGGGCTTTAGCTTCATCAGCGTAGTTCCATGAGACTTGTCAGCAAGAAAACAAAGCAGAGAGGGAATATGTGTCCAACCTCTAGGTTGGAAGACAGGAGTTGCCAAAATTCTCAGGAGAAAGGCATGCTCACACAGAGGCTTCATTGGCTATGACAGAATTTACAGGCTTAACTCCACCTCTTCAGTTAAGTTGACAGGAGATTATATAACTGTCCCAAAGATCCTGTCCATCACTTTAAGTTCCCAATGGTGCTTCATTCCAAATCTGACAGTGAACAAGGTGGGCAATTGTTAAATGGAAAAATGAGGGACTGAATGAATGATTATCAAAGTAAAGAGATGAAGAGGTCATCACAGGCACCTGTGATATGACCAGTCTTGGCTTGAATGTTCTCAGAATCTTCAGCCAGCTGCCCATTTATCAATGGGAATCGGCTTTTGTACAAAATAACCCAGCTTGTCTTGCTCAGAAGAAGATGAAAGCAGATGGAGAGGTACTATGAGAACACTGAGATGCAACAGAGTTTTCAAATGATAAGAAGGACCCAGTCATTTCCTCTGTCTCTGAATGAAGTTTCAATGAAGTCTCTTTGGACTATACCCACATCTATCAGGAAAAGAGTATTTGCAGTAAATAGATCATGTCAGGGAGCAAAGACAACCTGAGAATGATTCTTTTAGGCACAGATTGGCTCTGAGCAACCTTGACCAGAAATCACTCTCACACACTCCTCTCTATTGGCATCTATGGAGAACAATGAAAAAAAGGTCATACTGTCACATAACAGGCCACCTTACAAATACAAGTGGGGGAAAGATGGGGCTTTCTGCTCCAGTAGAGAGTTCCCATCTTGGAAATTCACAGCAGCCACGCGGAGGGAGAGAGGGGGGACTTTCTACTCTAATAAAGAGTGACTGCCTCAACATCACACAGAGACAGTTCAACGCTCCACTACAGGGGTCGCTATGAGTCAGCATAGACTTGATGGGGGTGAGTTTGGTTGAATATACAAATACAAATGCCAAAGTGACTGAGTATTCAAGGTGCTGGAAAGACCAACTAGTGGTAGGAGTATTGATGTGGCTTCTGAAGCCAACTAAGAAACCCTGATGCTGTAAGTGATTATTAGTTGGGTTGCTAACAGCAAAGTCTATGATTCAAACCCACTAACTTCTCTAGAAGAGAAAAATAAGGCTATCTGCTCCCCAAAATGATTTATAGTCTCAGTAACCTTATGAGGAAGTTCTATTTTATCCTATAGGGCCACCGGGAGTCTGAATGGACTCACTGGCAGTGATGTTTCTTCTGAGTTGAAGTCAAATGCCTGGCTCTGCCACTTGCTAGCCTTATGCCACAGTCAAGGTAATGAACTCTTCTGTACTTCAGTTCTTTGTGTGTAGAATGAGGGTAATAATAGTACCTACTTCTTGGATTATTATAAAAATTGAGCAATTAAACAATGAGAAGAGTAAGTCATCATGAAGTGTTTGCTTTGTTGATACTAATGACAACAGCAATATGTTAGGAGGACTCTTCCTTGGTTACAGATTTCCATTCTAAAGCAGTTTGCAATGTGACTATTGATCAGACAGGCCTGGATTGTGTTCTATAATTCACCTGTCCTATTGCAAATTGATGTGTTTGCTAACTCTGGTGGGGGAAAGGTTAAAAGCTTGCCTGCACCCAGAACATCTGTAGCTTGAACCCACTGCTTGCTCCGTGGAAGAAATATGTAGCTTTCACCTCTATAAAGATTTACAGCCATGGAAACCCTTTGGCTAGTCCTACTTTGTCATTTTGTATTACTGTGAGTCAGAATTGAATGGAGAGCCAAGGGTTTGCATTTCTGAGGTATGTCTTAATGTACATTATAGAACAAGGAGTTCCACTCCCTTTTTACATTCACACTCACAGGGATGGTTCCCCAGTCCAGATGGTTCCCCAGTTCAGACACATGAACACAACGCAGGGAGTAAAGTGCTTATGAGTTTGATTGGCATGAATTCAAACCCAGCCTTATTTCTTATTGTTTACACAGTATATACAAATAAATCAGTCTTACTGAATCTTGATTTCTTACTCTTTAAACTTGAGCTAAAAGCAGTGTCTATTTTCATCGCACTGCTGCGAAGGTGAACTAAAGTACCAAATGTAAACTTTTCAGCCTCAGTGAAGAGGAAATGTTCAATAAGAGGTACTTACATCAGAGTTTTTCCTTTGGATTTCTACCTGGTGGGAAACATAGACCTTCCTCTACCTCCATTAAAAGACCTGGATTAAAAAAAAATCATAGATTCTTTGAGTTGAAAGGGGTCTCTACGTCCATTCATCTCATTCTCCTCTCTTTTCAGACGAGAGAAGAGATGATCTCCAGAGAAAGAAAGGGATTTGGCAAAGGACACATGGTGCTTAGAGGCAAAATTGAGATTAGAAACCATTTCTCTTGGTTTCCTGATCTGAGGCTCTTTGACAGCGCTGCACTGACACTGCTGTAATGCAGTCATCTTCATTTCTCAAACATGCTTCCTCTATCATATCCCACCACGGCGGCCGATGCTGCTTCTGTTGTAAACATATGTACCCCAGCCATTACCTTCGGCATTCACACTCTGCTAATGGCTTCTGGCTACAAGCTTTTCTGGCATAGTTTTCTAGAGGAAAGGTCTATTGTGCTCTGAGGCAGCCTACTCACAATCACACCTTGTATTGGTTTTCTCTTTACAAACCTCCTCCTTTGCACTTAGTTGCTTATTCATGATATGCTTAAAGTTGATTTAAGATACTCACAATTTGAATGAGTATTGTGGATTGAGAAAAACAGAGAACTAAAATAATGGGAAAGGAAGCACAGAATAAGGAACTCTTTCCGCAGAATGTGAATACAGTTACCATCTGGACATCACGGAGAGTTGAATTGGAAATTGATTATTGGGAGCTCACCTAGATTGGATAAGCTCAACTTCAGGGTCAAGCCTCAGGGCCAAAGCCACTGAAGCACTTCCAGTGGTAGTCCCACACATTGGTATCCTGAAAAACTCCTTTTCATCTCTCTTAGAGCTTATATATTACCCTCCATCCTCTGTGTAAGGGCTCCTGAGAGTTCAGTTGCTAAAATGCTCAAGGACTAATAAAAAACCCAGTGCTACTGTGGGGAAGGAGGGGGAACTGTGTCAGTCTGCTTCTAAAAAAAATTGCAACCTTGGTCCCTTCGACACCTTGTGATCTCACAGGCTGGTGTGCTTCCTCCATGTGGGCTTTGTTGCTTCTGGGCTAGATGACCACTTATTAACCTTCAAGCCTTTAAGAGCGCAGGCACTATATCTTTTGATAGCCGGGTACCATCAGCACCCTTCACCGCATTTAGTTATGGACCTTCTTTGTCTTCAGCAATCATGTTGCGAAGTGAGCATCATGTAATGCCAATTTAATGACGCAAAATGATCTTGCATTGGTGGCGTACTTGAGTGGAGGCCCAGTATCCATCTCCTATCTTAATACCAAACCTATCAATATAAGCACATAGATCTATTGCCTCATCATCATATATAATATCAGGCATCAAAGGACAAAAAAATCAAATCATTGTGAATGAGGGGGAGTGCAGATTGAGGATCTAAGACTTATCTGCATGCAATTTGGCATCCCTTTACAAAAGGGTTGTGGGGAGGAGATGAACCACTCAGGGTGTAGTGTAGCAACGATGAAACATACAACTTTCCTCTAGTTCCTAAATGCTTCCTCCCTGCCCACTATCATGATCACAATTCTATCTTACAATTCTGACTAGACTCGAGGGTGTACACTGGTTCGGGAACTGTGTAACTGGAAACACAGGGAATGCAGGGCAAATACTCCCTTCAGGACCAGTACCAAGAGTGGTGATGCAGGGAGGGTCAAAAGAGGTTAGGGTAGAAAGGGGAAACCTATTACAAGGGTCTATAAATAACTCCCTGGGGGATTAACAGCAGAAAAGTGGGTGAAGGGAGATGTCAGACATTGTAAGATACTACAAAATAATTAATAGATTATCAAGGGTTCATGAAAGTAGTAGGAGCAGGGAAGGAGGGAAAAAAGGAGGAGCCAACAACAAGGGCTGAAGTAGAAAGCTAATGTTTTGAGAATGATGATGGCAACCAATGATCAGGGCACACAGGAGCAAATGAAAAGGGTGGGAGAGAGAGGGGAGCACATCCTGGCCCACCAAGCCTTGAGGACGATCTCCCTGCTCAGAGCAGCCAATGCAGAGAAGACCATATGGCCAGCCCCACTATGAGATATGACATCCCTCACTGACCCATAGCCCTACAGGGGACAACACTGGAGACACCATGTGAGAATTGCCCCCACTATGACCCCACCACACAGAAGAGAAACACTAAGGGCATGCAGCAGAACAGAAAGGGAAGCAGAGCAAAGCAGTCCCGAGGGAGTACCAAAAATAAACTTTGAGGCCAATGTGTGGCATCCCATCAGACATGACAGGAAAACACTCCTAAAGGTCAACAAACAGACGTTGTACTATTTACAAACTTTTCTTTCTTGTCATTGGTTTTTGCTGTTGTTGTAGTTTTGCTTTCTTTTGTTGATTTGTTTTGCTCTGTCTTGTTTTTGTACATATTATTATCTCTGCAGGTGTATCTAGATATGCTGAACAAATAATGTGAATACCTGGATCATATGAAGAAGTAATGTTCTGCAATATTCTGATAACCCAAACTTACTTACTGAAACTGAAGAGGACTTGCAGTATTTACTGATGAAGAGCACAGATTATATATGTGGGCCTGGAGAAAAGATTGAAATTGGAAAGGATATAGAATCAACAGATTCACAATAAACTTTCATGGAAGCAGAAGTCAAGAAGTCAATGAATTGCACTGGGCAAATCCACTGTATAAGACCTTTTTAAAGAGATAAGATGCCACATTGAGAACAAATGCGAGTTTGACCCAACTCATGACACTTTTCATTGACCTGATATGCATGGGAAAGTTGGATGATGGATAATGAAAATTAGAGAATTGAAGCATTTGAAGTATGGTTTTGGTAAAGAATATTAAAAGTACCATCAACTACCAGCAGAACAAGCAGGTGTGATTGGAGAAAGTACAGTCAGAATATTCCTTAGGGGGGAGGGGGGGCAGATTTCATCTCATGTGCTTTGGACTTGTTATCAAGAGAGACTAATTGCTCAAAAAGACATCAAGCATGGAAGAGGGTCAATTAAAAAGAAGACCTCTTACAAAATGGACTGCTACCATGGCTGCAACAATGAGCTCAGTACACTCACAGCATAGCATCGTGCAAGACTGGGCAGTGGTTTATTCTGCTGCAAATAGGGTCACATTACCATGGAGCAGATTCAATGTCACCCTGGGAGCTCTGGTGGCATAGAGAGTTAGGAGTTGGGCTGCTAACTGCCAGGTCAGCAGTTCAAAACCACCATAAGATTTACAATCTTGGAAATTTACAAGATAGTTCTACTTTGTCCTATACAGACACTGTGAGCCAGCGTCGAATTGAAGGCGGCAGGTGCATGTTTCAGTGCCACCCAACAACAACGGTACTGAAAAGTCCCGGGTTGGAAAAAATGGTTAACTTGTTCAACTGCCAACAAACCAAAAGGGTGGGGGGTCAATTTCTTAAAAGAAAATCATGATAATCTCCTTTGGAAAGAAATCAGACATTGAAAACCCTCTTATTCAATAGTGCTCTACCTCAGTAAAATTAGACATTAATACCTGCCTCAAGTAATGTTGCATGGTTTACAAAAAATAATGTCAGTAATACTCATCTTGCCAGCGGCACTATCAGTATCTGTGGTGGCGTTGCGATTGTTGTTACATAAAGCCTTCACTCATCCCTACTCTCACAGTCTCCCATGACTATTTCCTGAGAGGAAGCTCTCTTTGGCTGAGGATGACTGAAGCAAGCCCTCCTCTTCTTAAGCCATGGAACACTGGCACCCTGCAGGAAGAAGAGACCGGCCTCGCACAGCACAGACACCACACTGAAAAGCCTGGAGGGAAGTGACTACACAGTACCGAGGGTGATGGGATACCTACGGATAAAAGCCACCGTGATGAAGTTTAACATTTCCTGCAAAACCCAGCCATGGTTTTCAGCTTCTTGTTTAAGTGGCACTGTGGTCTGCCGAAAATCTTGAAAAAAGAATGCCATTTTTACCCTCAGTTGCCTTGGTAATCAAGGAGGCAAATTCATGCAGGAAATTCAACAGGAACATGAATAGAATTACGTGTTTCGCAGTGTGACTGCCATGGAATCTGTATTGTTCTGTTTTGCATTGGGAAAAGTATTAGTTATAATCCCAGAAAATCTCACCTAACAGAATGAACATGCTATAGTGATAAAAGATTCTAAACAACAATAACACCATCCCCTCTCTATAATGGTGGGCTGAAGGCTACAGGGAACGGATGCTAAGATGTACAATAGCTTAAGCACCTTAGAGACTTATTTCCTGATTGAATAGAAGTTACAGATGGGTAAACAGTGTGGCCAGGAGTCCTTCCCATACAGCCCTTTGAGAACCCAGAGAGATAAAGGTGCTAACATCTTCCACACACACCTTCCAACCTTGGGGGGGGGGGCGGGGGAGGAGAGGGTGAATTCATTCAAGCCAACTGAAAAGAGCCTCACCTGTGAGAACTGCGGGCCTGGAGGAATGTTTGGGGGTTTAAAGGCCAAGCTGAGGTGGTGTACATGACTCCTGCCTGCATCCCACTGGTCAGAATTTTATCTCATGGTGTAATTTTCTAAGGATGCCAAATGAAATTATCACAATGTGGGTGGCTTAAAACAATAGGAAATTATTTTTTCACAGTTCTGGAGGCTGCAAACCTGGAATTAAGACATGAGCCGAGCCCCTTTTCCACAGGAAGCACGAAGGAAAAGCTCTTTCTTGCCTTTTCCTACTCCCTGGGGGTTACTGCTTTCCAAGGTCTTGTCTCCTTTGTGTGGCCGTTTCTCTATGTCTACATCTCTTCTCCACTTTCTCTCTCATAAAGACACCATTTGTTTTATTTAGGATCTGCCCAGAACCAGTATGGAAGGGAAGAAGATAAAACTACTGGTGTGTCATTTATAATAGCCTCTTTCACTGAAGAGACATCTATGACTTCCAGACCCACCTACTAACTAACAAACTATAGAAAAGTAGCTCAACAGCTTAGTCAAAATGAGAGGTGTGGTCTCTTTTAACAGTGTCTTCCAATGTGGATGAAGAGTGTCTGAAAGTCTTCTAGGGGGATTTCTCAAATCACACAGGCCTTCTGATTCTACCCAACCTCCACCCCTACCGCCCACTCGAGAAAGATTCCAATATGACCCGCAAGGCTGTGTCACTGGCTAAGAATCACTGGGGTTGGGCTTCCGTCACTGACAGGAATATATGGCACCCTAAGTTTGATCAGGAAGACAAGCAAGCTCGAAGGAGCCCTGGTGCTGTCATGGGTTGGTTATCTATTGGGCTGCTAGCCAGAAGGTCGGCAGTTTGAAAACAGCAACTGCTCCTTGGGAACAAGATGAGGCTTCTACTCCAACCTTGGAAACTCCCAGGGACAGTTCTGTTCGCTCCTGTAGGGTCACTATGTGTAACAATGGAATTGATAGCAGTGAGTTTGGTGGGGTTTTGTTGGTTTGGGGAGCACAGAGAACGCTACATTTCCCTGGATCTCTAACTTTCAACAGTCAATATTTGCAGACATTTTAAAGGTGATTTAATCATGGGGTGAGGGGAGAATGAAAGAAAATGTTCTGGAATTGATTATGGAAATGATTGTACAATTCACCCTGATATGGTTGAACAATTGAATTGTTTTTCTGTTTGTTTGTTTTTTGTGTGGGGGGGGCATGAACGAATGAATTGTATGACGTGTGGATTATGTGCCAACAAGACTGAAAAAATTATATATAAAAAACCCCAACTCACCATTGATGCCTATCCCAACTCACTAGTGACTCATAGGACAGGGTGGCAATGCCCTATGAGCTTCTGAGATGTGATACTTTACAAGAGTAGAAACCCCTAGTTTTCTTCCATAGTGTCTCGTGGTTTCAAACTGCAGACTTACAGTTAGCAGCCCAACCTGTAACAGTCCACCATTGTTATATTAAATGGGAGCAATAAAGGGAGCAGCAGCCAAGGAAATATCTAATTTGGAGTCTGAACAACTTGTGAAGTGGCCACCATTGCACGGACCTGGGGAAGGCTGGAAAATGACAGGTCTGGGTGGAAGAACCAACAATGCTGTCATGGGCCCACAGACTTTGAGGTGCTTCTCCACAGTTCAGGTGGCAATTACACAATGCTTGATAAACAGCCAGAGTGCCATCAAGGAAAGATTGATAGACCTGGACAATCACAGCTTAAAAACCATTTCTTTTACAAAGCCCATCAACTGTTCAATTATGCATTGATCTCAAGGGTGTCCATTAACAACAACTTAGAGAAGAAATTCTATCTATGCCATTTTCTCTTCCCCCTCCTCATTATTGGCAGGCTAATTACAGAATAGGTGAGAGGAAGGATGGCTTGTGTGTCTGGGTTCCTTCATCCCTCAGAAGCGTGGTTAATTGTCATGTCACTCCTGGTGTGTTTATTAGACAAGAAATCCCTGGCAGAGCTTATTAGAACTGATCCCTTTACAATGTTTTTCTCCATAATTCCTTAATATTAAATATATATATATATATATATATATAT